>VDFB02020941.1:0-44523 GCA_007258455.2 Sequoia sempervirens
TTAGAAATTTTTTATTTTATATTTTAAATGTAATGGTGAAATGTATATATATTTATGTTTTTTAATTTAAAATTGTGTTTATTTTAAGAAATGTCTTGATATATAAACATATTAACAAATGATGTAATCTAGCATAAAGAGAGATTTAATGTCCTAGCTTTTATCCATTCTTGTATAATTATTTTCCTATATATTTAGTTCCATCTAATCCATATAGACACATAGTCCAACATATTCATCTATTCTCAATATTTATTACACTTATTTGTACATCTATCTCTATATATCTATTCAATTAGATATTGTTGGGATTAGGTGACATTCAACTTGCAAATTCTAGACAAGTAATAATAGTTTTATTCAAAGTTGTTGGTAAATAATTGTTGTGTCGCAAAGGAACATGGAAAGAATAGACTTGGATGCCCCTCTATATGGTAGGCACCTTTATTTATTATTTATCCTCTTATGTATAATTGTAGTGGTATCTAAGTTAGAAGTTACTTTCTTGGAGATATTAAAAAAAGAGTAAAGATCACCTGGATGTGTAAGAAGGCATAATAATATAATTTATTGTTGAATCTTATGATAGATTTGGTCAATATTCCCATGGAGTGCCTAGGATTTAGATCTTGGTTAATTTGACCATTATGATAGAATCTATGACATTTATGATGCAGGAGGTGGATGCAAGGTGCATACGGGGGGTTACTATTTAGGATATGTCAACTGTTATGGTGGGATGCGAGATATCTTTAATAAGGATTTGGACACCTAGTTTTGGGTGTGTGGTATTGATCCATTATTTTGTAATATCATTCATGATATATTGTATTCATCTCTCCTATTTATTGGTGCAAGTCATTTGAACACCATTACATTACTACAGTTTGGAAGGATAAGATGATGTATTATAACTCATTTTATCTCAATATACACTTTGGTCTTTTTGGGTCTGAATTTTTTCCAAAAAGAGTTTTTCATCAAATCTTCATGTAGTGGTTTGTATGTTCGATTTATATTTCCATTTATGATCTATTATTTCTTATTAAATTTGGTTACATTAAGATCAATGTATCTTAATGAATAGTTACACTTCATTTCAACATTTGGTGTCAAATCTATGATTAATTTGATTGGAGAGGTATGCATCTTTTAGATTGTTTGATTGGGTTTTCATTATAGTGGGAATGTTTTGTTTTCTTATAGTTTCAAGTTCTAGGTAATAAAGATCATGACTAGTTCATCTTGGTTGGAGATAAAAAAAAGTTCAATATCGCAATTTTGAGCTTTGGAAGATGAAGATGGAGGATCTCTTGATGAAAATACATTAATACATTCTCATGAAGAGTAAAACAAAACTAAAAAATGTGTTTGACGAAGAATGGTTAAAATTTGATAAAAATAATTATGCCACCATACAATTATGTTGATCTAATATTATGCCATCAATTGAGTATTTCTACTGAAGCTACTACACATGTATTGTGGAATATAATAGGAGGTATATATCAAATAAAGAGTCTAATTAACATATTAATTTTAAAAAGGACATTGTATTAAATTAAAATGACATATGGGAACTCAATTACAAAACACTTAAAATATTTTTAATACAATCTTGAGTTAGTTATAATTACTTGATGTCAAAATAGATGAGGAGGATTATTGTTATGTTCATTGTCTGAATCTTAGGATAATATGATCCTTGCAATTAGTGTTTTTTTAAATGATTTGAACGCGGATACCTTCACTACCACTTTGCTCTTTGAGGAAACAAGGAGAAGAGTTTTGGAGGGTTATATGGATGCAATGTATGTGAGATAGATCAAAGGAGGTAGGTAAGAAAAAGAAGAAGGGTGATGAGGAAAACTATAAGGGTTGTTTTAAGTCAAAGGGGAGGTCTAAAACACCTAGTGATACAAGGGCATTATTTCATTGTTCAAGTTTTGGTTTTATTTTCAATTTTTGTTTGCATATTTCTTGTGACGTGTGGCATTCTTATATGGTAACAAACCTTCTTAGTTATGTATGCATCAATTTTTAATTTTGGTAGTAGAGAGATGGATGGTTGTTGCTTCTTGTTCCCAAAAAGGAAAGAAACAGTTGGGATCGATGCAATGTGAGAACTCTACCAGTGCAAGGAGTTCTAAATGGACACAATTTAAAGAGAAAGAAAATGATAACAACAAATTAGTGTTAGGCTAGTGAAAACAGTTTGCAACAGTTTAGAAGAGGAAATGGAGGCATTGATTGGAGGAGGGTAACTTCGACTTGCACAAGAGATAGGTAGCACTGGAATTGAATGGGAATGTTGAGGTTTGGATCGATTTGAGAAGATAGAATTAGAATCAACTCCTTCCCAGATTTGATTGCTTGAGATTTATCTTGTTCCCTCTTACAAATTGGTCAAATGCGTTTGTCTGTAGATAAAGGTGTTTGGTAATGTGATTGCTCCCTCCTCTATTTTGGATTAAGGAGTCTTTGTACAGTAATTACTAGTTCAGATCTAATGTATTTCATGTGGTGAGGTCGCTTGTGCATTTTTTTTGTTTCTTTGCAAAGGGTTATATGAGAACAAATTATTTCCTTTCCAAGCTGCGTGCTAGTAGAGTAAATTGCATTCGTTTACAAATTTTCTCCTTCCTATCTTTAGTCTTTCAAAGGGGTTGAATTCACCAATTTGTTGCCTTCAATTTGGTATCAAAGCTCAAAGATTTGGGCTATTGAGGAGTAGGTAGAATGCCACTGAGAGCATTGAGAGGTAGAGGAGCTTGAGGAAGAGGTAGAAGAGGACATGATGATGGAGTCCTTGAACTATTCCAAAACTTGACTGTACTAATGGATGCCATGGAGAGGGCACAGTGAGGAGGAACACCAGTAGATGATGCTAGTGAAGTAGAAGAGGAAGAGCGACCACAAGCGAATGATGAAGAAGAGAAAGAAGAAGGGCCTGAAGGTTTTGAAGAAATATTATTGAGGATAGTTATGAATGTTGGTGCCAAACCAAAGATTGAGGTTCCTACATATTTTGGAAGCCTCAACAAAGAAGAACTTATAGATTGGATTAATGACCTGGATAAGTATATTGAATTGGAGGGAGTTACAGAAGAAAGGAGAGTGAAGTTCTCTTGTAAAAGGTTAAAAGGCCACACTGCTATGTGGTGGGATTATGTTCAAACTAAGAGGAGGAAGAACAATAAAGAAAAGATTAAATCTTGGGATTGTATGGTTGCAAAGTTGAAGGCAAAGTTCCTTCTAGGAGATTATCAAACTAATCTTTTTAGAAGATTGTAGAATCTAAAGTAGAAGGATATGTCAGTAAAAGAATACACAAAAGATATCTACAAGTTGGTGATTCAGTCAAGTCACAACAAAGAATATTTGGAAAAGGTGGAAAGGTATCTGAATGGGTTGAGAGATAGTCTATAGGATGAGTTGAGTTTAGTGTCACCAAGATCTTTGGAGGAAGCATACTAGTTTTCCATTAAGGAAAAGGAGAAGTTGATGATGAGGAAAAATTAGCAAGGATGAGGTAGAGGACAAGGTTATGGAGAAAAAGGACAATGGCACCATCAAGATGATCAAGATAGAGAGGAAAGTAACTTGAGAGGCCGAGTTAAGTCAGAAAAGGGAGGTTATCAAGAGAGAGGAGAACAACTTGTTAGAAGCGATAACTATTAGGGAAGAGGTAGAGGATTTGTAGGTAAATGTTTTAAGTGTAATCAATATGTGGGTCACAAGAGTTGGGAGTGTTCAAAATCTTCCCAAGGAAGTTACACAAGGCTTGAAAAGAGAAATTAGTTTGTCCAAGCAGATCAGGAGAGTGTAGGATCATTTTCTCCAAGAAAGGAAGAACCCGAGTTAGGAGAATCTTTGTTGCTCAAAAGAGTGTTTTTGAAACCGCCAAAGGAGAGTCATGAACTTGTACAAAGAAAATCTCTATTCAAAACGAAGTGCAAAGCTAAAGGTAAGTGTTGTAAATTAATTATTTGTAGTGGTAGTACCGATAATTTAGTGGTTGTAGAAATGGTGAATAAGTTAGGAATTAAGAGAACTAAACATCCTACTCCTTATAAAGTTTCTTGGCTTTAGAAAGGGCATCAATTATTAGTAGATGAATAGTATTTAGTAGAATTTCATATTGGCAGGTATAAGGATAGAATGATTTGTGACATCATGCCTATGGATGTGTGTCATGTATTACTTGGTAGGCCTTGGCAATTTGATCAGAAGGTTGTACATGATGGGAGACATAACACCTACATTTTTGAGAAGGATGGTCTCAAACATACCTTGTTGCCTTTGCAAGAAGCAAAAGAGGATAGTCATAGCAGCAGTAGTAAGGTGATGATGATAAGTAGAAAAGAGTTTATAAATGAGAGGGAATCAAAGGAAGTTGCAACAATAACCAAGGAGATGAACCTTCATTTTCCTCAAGGTTGCATGGGTGTAGACAATGTTGATTTGCAAGTAGGACAACCAACAATATGTGTTGGCATAGGTGACTGCGAAGTTGGGGCAACCATTGTTATTCAAAAGGATGTAGAGATGCATGGTAGTTTGGAACATCAGTGTCAAGATGAATACATGGGCATGAATTTGCACAGACAAAGTGTGGAGATAGCAAAAGAGAATGTGGAAGATGACTTAGCTCTTTGAATTGTAGCAGTTGAGCAAGAATGGCTTGTATTGACAAGAGGCGTGATGAATAGTGCATACACTAATGGTGAGATAACATCTTAGCTTTCAAACCCCTTGAGTATAGTTGAAGATGATACAATGAATGATATGAGAAGGTATGTGGAAGCCAAACACTATAGTGGAGTTGATTATTGTTGGAAGGAAATTCAAAATGAATGGGAAAGGTGCAATGAGAGGCTATTTGGAGAGTGGATGAAATATGTTGAAGATGATGAGATGGGGTGTGGAAAAGGGAAGCCAAGTTCGATGTGTCATGGACATCTTTCAAAGTGTAATGGAAGAACTATTCCATCCATATGTTGGAAGAAAAGGAAGAAGTAATGGGACAGGTTGTTGTCTCTCGGCATGTGGGGATATGCTACAAGTGTTGAGAACTTGGAAGGGAAGTCCTATTACCCAACTCCCTTTGTGAGCTATGCTCACAAACAACTCCCCTAGGGAGCCTAATGCAAGGGCATTGTTTCATTGTTCAAGTTTTGGTTTTATTTTTAATTTTTGTTTCCATATTTCTTGTGGCATGTGGCATTCTTATATGGCAATGAACCTTCTTTGTTATGTATGTATCAATATTTCATTTTGGTAGCACAGATATGGATGGTTGTTGCTTCTTGCTACCAAAAAGGAAAGAAATAGTTATTGCAAGAGAGGGGGATCGATGCAATGTGAGAACTTTGTCAGTGCAAGAAGAAATGGACACAATTTAAAGAGAAAGAAAATAATAACAAAAAAACAATGTGAGGCCAGTGAAAACAGTCTAAAATGGTTTAGAAGAGTTAGTTTGCAACAATTTAGAAGAGGGAATGGAGGCATCAATTGGAGGAGGGTAACTTCGGCCTGCACAAGAGATAGGTAGCACTGGAATTGAATGGAACATTGAGGTTTGGATCGATTTAAGAAGACAGAATTGGAATCGAGTCCTTCCCAAATTCAATTGCTTGAGATTTTTCTTTGTTCCCTTTTACAAATTGGTCAAATGTGTTTGTTTGTAGATAAGGGTATTTGGTAGTGTGATTGTGCCCTCCTCTGTTTTGGATTAAGGAGGAGTCTTTGCACAGTAATTACTAGTTCAGTTTTGATGTATTTCATGCGATGAAGTTTCTTGTGCCTTTGTTTTATGTTTCTTTGCAAAGGGTTATATGAGAAAAAATGACTATCTTTCTAGGTTACATGTTGGTAGAGTAAATTGCATTCGTTTACAAATTTTATCCTTCCTGTCTTTAGTCTTGCAAAGGGGTTGAATTCACCAATTTGTTGTCATCACCTAATAAGAGTAGATTGAGGGTTTTTGTAATGTCTCCTTTCTAATAAAGCTATGTTTGTGGACCAAAATTCCATTCCTAATGTATCCAACACTCAAAGAGTGAAAATGCATTCCTCCCCTTCTTAGCCCATGTTCCTATCAAGTTAAAAAAAATTCTAAGGTCGCAAAAAAATTCCAAATTTGTAGTTTGTTAGAGTATTAGACACCCTTCTTGACATACCTTTCCTTCAACCCCCACTCATTTCCCCTACTTTTTCAGATAGTTTGACCTACTTGTAGTACTATTTCTCACTCTTGAACCTTGATCCTTGATGGATGGTAAGAGTTAGGTGGTATTCTTTACCATTGGACTCTAACATTCTCAATTTTTTGTTATGTTCATTCCTACTTACCCTTGCATGACTAGGAGCATCACTAATTACATTTTTTTACTTACCAACCACATTAGAATGTAATTTTTTATCGAGGAAAAATTGCTAGTTGTCAAGGTTATGGATTCACACACAATTTAAGTTAAGGATGAAGTAGGTTGACAAGTCAAAATAATTCAAATGGAAGTGGTAAAAGGGGAGATGTTTGGTGGTTGTATCATGGATACCCATGATTTGAATATAGATCTAAGTCAATTTTTGGTGTGATCTCTCAGTAGCCATCAATTTGAAGGATATCAAAAGGAGGGACACATTCAAACAATATCATCATTTATTATCCAAATTGAAACCCTAGTAGTTATCAATCTAAACACTGGTGTTTAGACAATCAAATTTGAGAATGAAGACCCTTAGATTCATAAGAAGCAAGAGGATGAAAACTCTTTAGTTTCATGAGGTAGAGGATGAAACCTCTTTTTTAAGGTCATGAGTGAGCTCCCATGTTCATGGATTGTAGCTACATCAACTTCATATGCTCTATTGTTTCTTAAAGGATTTAGCAAAAGGGTATATATTATGTACATGTTACATAGTATTTTCTTCTTTTGAGGGGAATGTGCATGTTATTTCCACCACTATCACAAATATTTGTAATATGTTCATGACCCATTTAATTTAGGGTTTGCACATTGTATTTCCATTTAAGGTTGCTACTGTAGTCGTGGAATGCAATAGATTTTATGCCAATTTAATATAAAAATAAAAAATAAAAAAATAAAAAATTATACTCTTTCTTTTCTTTGTGTGATGATTTGTGATCTAGTTTTCTACTAAATCTAGTTAAAACATTCAAACCCAAAATAGACATGTTAAGTATTTGTTCGGGTTAGAGGGTTGGAAATTTATTTTGTTACTTTTTGGTTTGCAGTTAATAAGAAAATGTTATTATTATGTAAACATGGACAAAATCAAGGTTTTTACTAGATCTATTTAGGTATTTAAATCTGGGAAATATTTGTTGAAGGTGTGATTAAATAATTTTCCCTAATATTTTTGCTTGGGTTATTATAATTGTAAGAATAGGATTAAAAAATTTAACCTAAAATTTAATGGCTCAAAATATTAAGTAATTAAATAAGGTTTTAAATAATATTTTCTTAAATATTTATTTCAAGATATTATTTAATGGTATTAAAGCTAAGGTCTCAAGGTCAAGTCCTACAAAGCATGGTGGGCCTATGATGCCCTTGGCTAAACCTCAATGGATGTTCCTTTATTCTGCAAGTGGGAATTTATCAAAACTTGATGGTGATGCTGGTGGCCACATATTCATGAGAGAAAGTTCACATAGAATGGTTCTTTGGTGGGACAAAATCCTCACACTTAACATTGATAGGTTTCATTAACTAACAATCTAGGATTTTGGCATAGTGGTCACTTATCTTGGTATCATAGTTGGTTCTCCTAATAGACTATGAATCATGGGACGATTAAAATCTCTAATGTATTGTAAAAATATGGATCATTTTATTGATGTAGGTATAGAAATACAATAGAGACAAGATGAAATACAAAGGAATTGAGATGGAATGAACAAGTTTGAAGAAGCGCAACTAGGTTAATAGAGAGCTATCAAAATTAGTTTGAAGCTATGAGGGTAGCCTTAGCCTTTGAAAATTATGTTAATACAATAATAAAAATTCCATTGCATCGGAAAAAAGAATAAATTTTAATGGTAGAGAACCATATTTCATTAGAAAAAGATTTTTATGGAACATTTGAAGATTATTCAAAACATCCAAATGATTTAAAATTGATACTTCATTTTGAAAGGATTTTAAGGATGTTAGGAAAAAGAAATACATAACGAGGTCAAGAAAAAAGTAAAAAATACTAGTTTCTAAGGATGAGATCATTGAACAAGATAAGGACAAAACATTCTTGTAAGATGAAGAGCAACCAAATCTAGAGCCACAACAAGCACCAACATATAAACCATTTTAAAATACACAATATTTGAGAAACTCAAAGGAATGATCACATAAGAAGAAACATAATACACCCCCCTAGAGGACCACACCTCTAGAACTGTTATGAAGAAGAAAAATTTAGATGCCAAAAATGAGTTGAGAATAAATAGATTCTACTTATCATACAATAAATCATGGGAGTTAAGATACATGCCAAAGAGAAAATAGAAGAAAAGTCAAAAAAAAAATTATAAGAGTTTGAAATGAATAAACTCCTAAAGGAATTTACAAAGCAAGTGAAATCATTAAATTTGATGAAGAAAGGGATATATTTTTTACTACTAAAAATGTGAACCAACAAGATGGATGTATTTATGAAGTGAAGGGAAATTTATAGAATATCTGTGAGAGCGAAGGTGTAGAAGACCATATGCCTAATGAGAAAGAAAGGGAAGGAAATAATGAGCCAATATCATGTGAGAATGACTTACCATGTATATAAGTTGATTAACATGAATCTATGAGGGATGTTTTTGCTGGTGTAAATAGGTATTTTACCTATCTAGGTCGTATTTGCATGTTAAATCCACTTAGGTCCTAGGAGGGAATCTTTCTAATTGCACTAGTTGTCACTATATCTTATCTTATCTTTTGGCATTTAATGCTTGTGTCTTAAGTCATTTAATATTTGTTAGGGTAGTTATCTCATTATAGGATTAAGACACATGTCAAGATCTTGTCTAATCCTATCCCACATTTTTCCTTTATAAGCAAGGAATCATTTGTACATCCTAGACACTTTAATTCAGTTGAGTTAGTCCAATATATTATTGTAATCTTGAGTATTGCATATTGGCCATATCTTGCATCCTTTATTGAAAATATGTGTTCTTATTTTTCCCTCTTGTAGAAGGTTGTTTTTGGTTTTTGTAGGTGATTCTGGAGGCTCGAGTCCTTGATTGAATCTAATACGGTATCAAAGCTTCAGAATTGCAAAACCCTTTCTCAAATCTAAGGGTGACTCAAGCTTGAGATTTTGTGAGGTGCGCATTGGGGAAAAATGGACCTCATGATTGAGTCTAGAAGGCCCAAAAACCCTTATTTTCATATAAAATAATTGGTATTTTGGAAAAAAAAATGGCCCATTTTTAGGGTTTACAAATTGGTAGAAAAATCAATTTGTACAACTATACAAAATCCATACAATATGGATCCATACCAATCGTACCATCCTACTACAAATATGCAACACTGTCAAGTAATATTCCTTGTACAATTGGCATATTCCTCTCTATCTGCATTGATATTTCATCATCCCTATGCATGGTCTTCGTTAGCGTATGTCACTTGCATTGGCGAAACTATAAATTGACAAGTTTAATATTTATTATCTATGAGTTTTTATATTAAAATATTTGGTTTTTAAACTCTGAATTTAAATTTTTATTTAAATCCAATGTTTTTTAAATATTTAGACATTGCCCCCATAGTAATTGCCTAAGCGATCAGGGGACCATCCACCTACGTAGGGAGCATATATCCCTAGTGACATGTGGAGCCACCATTGTCTTCCATTGTCAAGGCACCACCCCACCACCACCCATGGGTGACATTTTTTTAAACTATCTACAACGTGAGCAATCCTATAGCGAACCAACAACCAAAATTTTAAGTCGAGTTAGTGCCTAGAATTGTCCTTCAGAGGCCCTAATAGGGCATTTGTTCTATGAAGAATATCTTTTCATCCAAGTGTTAAAATTTTGCAAATGAGATATCAATGGAAATCTAGTTCTAAGCACTTTGTGGTGGTGCAAGCTATTTTTTCATATTTTGCCTTAGGTGAATCTTATTGTTGGTTGAAGTCATATTTTTATCTTTGGACCTCCAAGCTCATATCTTTCTTCTACAATCTTTGATTTTTCATGATTCTTGTGGTATTGGAAAGGTATTGAGGAACTCTACATTTATATTCATGCACTTTTTATAGATTCAACCTCAATATCTTTTATTCAAATTTATATAAATTTGCATTCTAGTTGATTACTTGGACATACTACAACCTAGAGAAGTTTCGTCTACTTGGGAAGGCTTCATTTCCAGTGTAGATCATATTGGGAAAGATTACTTTTAGTTTTAGGATCTCATTTTGAGATACTATTGTAATTTTTTCATATTTGATCCATCTTGGCATTGTAAATTTGGACCACATTCTGACATTGTAAATGCATTACATATAAACTGCCACATCATTTGTAGCATCGTAAATTGTCACCTATGACAATTTCACAATGGATTTTACTCCCTCTTAACTAACTAGATCTAACTATGCATCTAATGTCTTAAATTATGTATTTCATGACCCATTTGGACATTTACTAAGAAAACCCATGTATAAAACCAAAGCAAACATTTAATATTTTGCACCCAACACTTTACACCTCACAAAATAGGGCTAGGAAAAATTTTCCCTAGGCAACTTGGTACCCTATTTTTCCTCCAAATTTTAATATGTTGACCAAAATAGTTTATTATTTGAATTTCAAATGTCAAATGTTGGCTATCAATATTTAATTTTTTGGTTTATTAGATTAAATTCCTATAAATACCTATTCATGTTGCATCCTTTGAGATCTAGCAAGAAACATCTAGAAATCATTGGAATTCAAGAACACTATCAAGCAATTATTATCAAGTCAAGAGCAGTCAAGAGCAAATTTATTGCAGTATTTCAACATTGAAGCATTATGTCAAGTTTTATGTGATTTTTTTCATGTTTATGTTATCATTTTTTTGTGAGGACTAACCCTTGTAGGTCTTCCAAGTAATCAAGCTAAATTACAATCAAGTCTTGAGGACATTTGTAAGACTTCATCCTTCAAGGAAATCAAATTTAAGTGGTGAGTTGTAGTCCATTGTTGATTCATCATTCATTTTTCATTTAGCCTATATCCCTCAAAAGCATAAGCTCTTTATCATCAATTTTTCTATTTTGGATGTGGAAACACTAACACGAGGTTTGACTAAGGGAAGCTGCTATATGGGACAACCCTTCCTCTCTCTTTGAATTTGCAGGTTTCAGATCTGAGGAAGATTGGTGGAAGATTGAAGATAATTTATTCGTTGTTGCATTCAATACCTACAACTTGATGAGATATGGAAACTCAATTATCTCAACATCCGACAAAGATATGACAATGAGACCTGAAAGGAAGAAGGCCCTAATCAAACTCCTGAGGACTATGAAGACAATTTTCAAATTGGGTTACTAGGACATAGGTGCCCTAGGCAACGTAGTCCACCTAAAAACAACTCATATTTGAACTACAGGTGCATAGTACTCTGCTCTTTTTAGAATCTAAAAATTTGACTTTCAGTTTCCATTTTTTTGTATTTGCACTAGAACGGTGCATTTCCAATCATTTGGTTACATCATTTCATTTTCATTTCAAATCCATTTCAAACCACCAAATCAATTCAGATCCAAGGTTGATTGACTCACCTTTTAGGTTGCAAGTTGATCTCACATCCTTGTCTATCTTAATTCTAATGTTTTGTCAGTGGAAAGTTGCTAATCCTAGTCAAATCCTAGGATCACTTTTCCTACATTACATTTTGGTGAACTTGGAATATCCTACACTTGCATTTTCTTATTTTTCATTGCATAAATCTGAAAATTGAATTTAAAACCTAGGTTATTTAAAAATCTTGGTGATAATTTACATTTATTTTCAAAAAGCTATCCATTTTCATTAGTTTTTCATCATCAAAATTGGAAAATAATTTGGAAAAAATTGCAAGAAAATTCAAATCTGATTTTCTGTTAGGGCTTAGATTTGAGTAATTTTCATTGAGAAAATTAATTACATATTTTTTGTATCCTTTATCCATGCATATTTTGGTGAAAAACATAGAAAAGGTGACAAAATTGCACAATATTTTCATTCCAAAAGATCAAAAAGCATTAATTTAAAAAAAATCAGTCAATAAAACTATTTAATCTCTACAAATTACCATTTGAACATATTCAGTTATCCTAAAAAGTATCCAAAATTGTATGCATGTATGTGCTTCATATAGAAAATTTATGTTTTGGTAAATTTCTAGAAATATGTTGGGATTAAGGTGTCTCAACCTTAGAGTCCTACTATTGATTTAATTTGATGGAATTTATGTATTTATTTGTATTATTTAAATGCCTATGGTGTCATGTCATTAATTGGGACCCATCGGTTGGGTGGCATCCCCGTTGGAGGTGACTAGATGACACATCATTAGCCCAAGTGGACATAGGCATCCCACTTTGGAATCTACGACATCTTATAGATTCTATGACGCATCATAAGGAATCTTTGAATGCATTGAGAAAGTTGGTGACCAAAATGGGTTATGACAAGATGTAAGAGAATCGGCTATTTTTAGTCAGTTATGATAGATTCTCTTACAGATCCTATGATAGATTCTATGGAAGATTTATGAAATATTCTATGGTAGTTGTAAGGCATCTTTCATAAGCAATTATGAGCATATTTTGGGTGCCTAAGCTTGGAAGAAGACTGTTTGCATGTTTGACACTTGTCGGGGGTGTAAGGGAAAATGTCACATGTGTCCAAATGCATGTCTAAGGCGTTGAAAGTTGTGTCTTTGAATTTGGGTGACCCATACCTTCTAGATGATTCATGAAGCTCATATCACTCTATTTATTTGGTGCCTTGTGTTGTAGAATGCATAGTTTGTTTGTAGGTAACGAAGTTTTGCCAATATCACTCCAAAACAGGTGTTTGTGTTGAAGCACTTGTGTAGAAGCTTTGTACTTGGAGAAACATTTTAATCACTATTTGATATAATAGAGAATTATTGTGCTTTTAGAGGGTGTGGTTTTTTATCCGAAATGGTTTTCCCCACGGTAAACTCGGTGTCACTATTTATGCATTGTTGTATGTGTGTACTTGCTGATTTGATCCATTATTCTCTATGTGTATCTCTCATTGTAACTAAATAAGGTGTTAAAAGGAAAAATTTTGTAACTCTCTCCTTATTAGATTAGTGTAGGAAGTTTTTTCCGCTCACCTGGCTTCCTTTCAGATCTCACATCCTTATCTATCTTAATTCTACTATTTTGTTAGTGGAAAGTTGCTAATCCTAGTCAAATCTAAGGATCAATTTTCCTACATTACATTTTGGTGAACCTGGCATATCCTACACTTGCATTTTCTTATTTTTCATTGCATAAATCTGAAAATTCAATTTAAAACCTAGGTTATTTAAAAATCTTGGTGATAATTTACATTTATTTTCAAAAAGCTATCCATTTTCATTAGTTTTCATCATCAAAATTGGAAAATAATTTGGAAAAAAATTGCAAGAAAATTCAAATCTGATTTTCTATGTTAGGGCTTAGATTTGAGTCATTTTCATTGAGAAAATTAATTACATATTTTTTCTATCCTTTATCCATGCATATTTTGGTGAAAAACATAGAAACGGTGACAAAATTGCAAAGTATTTTCATTCCAAAAGATCAAAAAGCATTACTTTAAAAAAAAGACAGTCAACAAAAGTATTTAATCTCTAGAAATTATCATTTGAACATATTCAATTATCCTAAAAAGTATCCAAAATTGTATGCATGTATGTGCTTCATATAGAAAAATTATGTTTTGGTGAATTTCCAAAAATTTGTTGACTTTCAAACCTAAACCTCTAGGACACATGACCCTCAAACACTATTAATAATTTTTAGATTTTAAATTTTGCAAAATACCTATCTGGACTAGGGCATCCTTGCACCCTATTCCACCCATTTTAGCTTGAAATTTGATGTGCACATCTCTCTATGTGTCCTCTGTCCAAATATGGTTCTTGTTTTGGATTTTTTTTTCAAACTTGTTTGATTTGTTGTGCATATTTATTTGATCCATAGAACATGACACAATGTTCTCATTACAAAAATCTTGTGTTGTCATAATTCATGTTCTATTTTCATATCTTGTTAAGCATTTCAAAGAATTTTTGTTACAAGCATGTGAAAATGAGTTTATTTCTCCTCTTTTGTTATTTTTCATTGATCTCTCCCACTATCTCTCCTATGTGTGATGTTAGCTTGGTGAAAGATAATGCAATTATTGGCAATCATGTAAAATCATGACTATCATGTTTATTCTTCTTGATATCTCACCTACTTGGGAAGAAGGTATCTTGGTGCTAGAGGATCCAATCATTGAGCATCATGAGAATCTTGTTTGTTTCTCTCCCAGTGTTTCTCCTACTTGGGAAGATATTGGGAAAAATGATTGCTAGAAACAAAGGAAAAGAAACCAAAAAAGATAGATCAAGATGGGTGGGATAGGATGGGTAAGAAAGCATGGGGAACAATCTGGCTTTGTCTTCCAAACTCTATCTTATTGAATGTTTCTAAAGATAAATCACATATAATCTATGGAAACGCTTAAAGGTGAGATCTACCAAGAAAAAGGTCTCATAAATAAGATATATTTGAAAGAAAATATTTTCTCTTAAAATGAAAGTGGGTGATTTGATAGCAAAAAATTTGAATACTAAATTTGATTTTGATTCAATTAGCTTTTATTTTTGTTGAAATAGATGAATAAAATAAGTGTATTATGCTTGTATGTTCTTTGCTCGAGTCATGGGAGAACATGATTTTTGACTTCAATGCTAACATTTTAGATACTTTGAAGATGGATAATTTTGTTTCAATAAAAAGAGGAGGAAAGTTATTGTAGAGGGTTCAAAGGATGCTCTCCATGTCAGGGGAAGGCCCACGAAAGAGAATCTAATAGAGTAAGAATAAGTATAAGGGGTACCTAGTACTTTAGGTAAGAAGAATAAAGTGAAGTGCTATAACTATGATAAAAGGGGACATGTAAATAAATAAATGCATAAACAAAAAGAAACAGTAGGATTATTCCATAAAGAAGTCCTTTGGTTCAAGTGATGAAGCTTTTTCTTTCTTCATGTAATATTATATCTAACATTGGTTGATTTATTTATAGATTTTCCTATCATATGACTCCTCAAAAGGAGTGGTTTTCCATATATGAAGAATATGGAGGGAAGTTTATTTTAGGGACAAAAACTCATATCCCATTGTTAGACGAGGAAAGGTACATTTATGTTTCATTGATGAGAGGTTAAAAAACCTCCCTACTATTTAACATATTCTTGGATTGCCTAGAAATTTAAGTTTAATGTCTAAGTTGATATTCAAGAATACATGTAACATTTAATAAAAATGGGTGCAAATTGGTGAAAAGAATAAATGGTGATAGTGAGAGGTACAAGGATGGAAACTTTTTTTAAGATAAATTCCATCACCACTTTTAACTTTTCCAAATGTAACCGAGAAAACTAAAATTACATAAATATTGTGGCACCATAAATTGGGCCACATAAGTGAGATTCGTTTAAAAACCATTCAAAATGAGTTGCTAGACAGTTTCTTATTCTAATGAGAAGATTGATTTATGTGAACATTGTGTGGTTGATAAATAAAATAGAACACATTTTTTCTTTAGGCACTAATAAAACTGAGTAAATTAGAGATTATTCATTCATATGTATTTGGTCCTATGGATATTGAATATATTGGAAAATATCAATATTTTTTGTGTTTAATTGATAGCATTTCAAGATTTACCTAGATTTATTTTATGAGACATAAATCTAAAGTTTTCACCAATTTTAGAGAATTTAAAGTCTTAGTTGAAAAGCAATTAGATTGTAAGCTAAAAGTTTTGAAGTAGAACAATGGAGAGGAATATTGTTCTAAGGAATTTGATGAGTTTTGTAAGCATGCAAGTATTGTTAGGTAGAAGACTACTTCATACACTCAACAAAATGGGGTGGCAAAAGGGATGAACCAAACAATTATGAAAAAAGTCAAGTATTTTATGTGGCTCATAGTTAGATTTTTTTTTGTGTAGAACATAATTACTTGTTAAATAGATCTTCTTGTAAGGCTCTTGATTTGATACTTTATGAAGTGTGGTTAGGTAAGAAACCCTTTGTTTCATATTTAATGGTTTTATCTATGAGGCTTATGTTCATGTGTCTAAAGAAAAGTGATCTAAGTGGGATCCAAAATTTGAAAGGTGTATTTTCATTAGAAATTGTGAGAATATTAAATGTAAATTTTAGAATCCATCAACTAAGAAAACTATATATTATAAAGATGTGATTTTTAGGGAAATTAGAGCTCTATTTTTTACCCTAAATAACCAAATGATAAAGAAAAGGAAAGGAGTGCACGTTGATACAAAGGAAGATGCACCTTGGGAAGAACAAAGAGATGGATTTAAGAATTAGGAGGAAGAAGAAGAGGTCTCAAATGGAGATTTTGAGAAAATTGAAGAGGTTAGGTTACATAACCAAGAATAAATTGAGCAAGCTCAGAAACAAGAAGAGCCCCTTACTCCTATTCCCAAGAGACCCACAAGATAATGAAATTCAATGGACAAGAATAGTCCCCATATTTTTGTTGTATATTTATTTTATTAAGTACTAATGATGAACCTAGATCCTCCATAGAAGTTATCCTTGTGGATGATAATGAGTCTTGACAAGAAGCCATGTTGGAGTAGATAATTTCTTTAGAATCGTGTGATACTTGGGATCATGTACATTTACCCAAAGGAAGAAGTGTCATAGGATGTAAACAAGTCTAAAAGAAGAAGTTTGGAGCAAACAGTTCGTTGAAAAAGTATAAAGCCAAAATGGTAGCCAAGACCTACTCCTAAAGAGGGAGTTGAATTTTGTGAAATATTATCTCCTATTGCTAAATTATCCTCAATTAGATTTATTTTATCCATAAATGTTTCTAATGACTTTGAAATTGAGAAAATAAATTTTAAAACTATATTTTTGCATGGGGGGCTAGAAGGGGAAATTCATATGCAATCTAAAGGTTTTGAGGTAAAAGAAAAAGAATACATTATTTGTAGGTTAAAATGATTTCTTTATGATTTAAAATAATTACTCTGGATGTGGTGTTAAAAGCTTGACTCATTTGTTTTGTATTTGGATTTTGTAAGGAGTGAAGATGATCACTGCATTTACATTAGATGTATTGATGATCCCATACTAATTATTGTCTTGTATATAGATGGCATGATTCTCAATAACACAAAGGGTATGATTAGAGAGCTAGAAGCTTAATTTTCAAGTGCATTTGAGATACAAGATACGAAGGGAACAAGGTATATATTGGAAATGGATATCAAAAGAGATTGGGTAAACATAAACTTTGGTTAGTACAGAGTAAATATATTGATATATTTTGAAAAAATTTAGTATGCAAAATTGTAAACTATTCAAATTTCCTTTACTAGTATTTCATTAGATATTTGTCTCAACAGCTAAGGTGATTTAGAGGATATGTTTGATGTGTTATTATTTACTAGAAAGGAATCTTGGAGGTTAAGTTAGTATCGGGTGACCAACTCATTAGGTCATTTTTGGAACTTATAATCATATTTTGGATTATTATAACATCTCCACATGAAGACAAAAACTATGTTGTAAGATAGAAAAAATTAGGAGTCCATAAGGATAAATCATTTATCCATGTGTAAGAGGTAAGTAATGGGGTTACAACCTATGTTGTATGTATTAAATGCTTGGATTTTCCCAAGAAATACATAGGGATATGATATTCAACTTGGACACCCCATTTAGAGGTTGAAATATTATATAAGCAGGGGTTATTGTGGTGGAAATCTAACATGAGTTGGAGCGAAAAATTTGTTTATAAGTACTAAAGAAGTGGAAATTGAAGAGGGGAAATGAAAGATGTATGTAATATCTATTTTATAGGTACTAAAAACTTGGGCCTCTCTTCTCGATAGGTTTTTATCGAAAGAGATTCTTCAAATAAACATTATGTTATGTGTTATTTTTTAGCTCCATATTATATGTGTTTTTGAATTATTTTATTGCAATTCCCATTTGGCTATATATATCGATCAAGAGCATTTTTATAATTGAGTGTAGACTTTCATATATAGTATTTGTTTTTAATTTCTAATAACCATTTTGAGTTGTCATATTGCCTTTTTATTTCCAATGCATATTATACTTTTATATGCTTAATGGGATTCTTTGCTTTTGATCCTCTTATGTTTATACACATGTTATCATGCCTATGCTAATGATACTTCACATCTCTAGACCGTACTATGATACTTATGCCCTATCATTTTGATTGACCATTGATTAATTATTATTATCCTACATTCGCATACCATGCTTTTAGTGATTACAAGTTGAGCCTACATTATTTTATTACACTCTTAGAGTTATCGTTTAATCATTTATTGTCATATATTCACATTATGGGCAGCATGCCTTCCCCCTTATGTACCATATTGTCATTATCATACCTTTATATTAGAGGGTATTGTATCTTCCCCAATGATAATTAATACCTACATTATGTTATCATGTTTTACATTGGTGTTGTCATTCCTTCTTGCACATTACCTTTTTCCTACATAGATAATGTTACCACTAGCAACCTATTTCTTTACTACATCATTTGTTTTCTCATGCTATTGGAAGCCTCATTAGGGGTATATACCTACTATAGTTCCTTATGCATCTACACAAGTATTTTTGGTTGTTGAGGACCACCTTTTTCATTTTCCCATGTTGGGGGCAACCTTATTTCGTGACATCTCCTACCAATGTTCTTACCATCACTATCATCCAACATACTTTATTTACTCAAGACACAATGCATTCATTTAATGCTATTACTTTACATGATTTGCATGCTTACACACCTAGCTTGCATTTTCTTTTTTCCCCCTTTGCTATAATTTGTTGTATCTGATGGATGCAACTAATTATGAAGGGCATAATATACTACTAACACTCTCGAAACATGACATCCTAGCACATGTATCATTTCCCCTATTGACCACCAAGCAAAGTGAAGCATTACCACTTATATTACAAACAAAAAAATAAAACCTTATCTCCTCTATTTTCATGACCATTGATTATGAGATTATGAGTGTATTTTTTCTTGCATTATAGAAGCTACTCATGACATATATTTTCTCTATTTTTCAAGTACCCATGGAGAGAGTGTGCAAATGGATGAACCTATATGATTATATTCAACAAGTTTCATTACTTTATATAGAACTCTATGATATCATTTTTGTTAGAGTTAGTCTAATTTATTCTCATGCACTTAAGCTAAACTTAGGAGCTCTTTATTTAGTTAACTAAGTGTTTTTTTATGTTAACTAAAGTGAGCTATTATTAAATCTTTATGTCTCATCTCATGTGATGTTGACACCTATCATGATATGATCCCTTTCTCATTTAGGGTTTTTCTCTTATAAGCACTCAACCCTCATTGTAATCTCTTGAGATTTCATATCTTCTTTGATAGTCTCCTGCTTCTATAGTTTTTTCTTGTTGAAGAATATTGCATATATTGTTTGCAGATCTCTTGTGTGGAAGGTGTATTTGTTTATTGTTTGATCCTATGGCTCGTGGTTTTGTGCTTGTTTCACAATTCTAACATGGTATAAGAGCGTGGATTTAGTGAACCCCTTCTCAATTTATGAGGTCTTTTTCTTCAATGAGGGTTACAGCTTTAGATCTTAATCCCCTTTGTTTTTTGACAAATTTTGGAGGTGGGAATTTTTGGGTGCATTTTTGTGTGAAGAGAACCTCGTTGTTGGATTCAAAGCTGTCGAAAAACTTAAATTTGGCTTAAATTGTTTGGCCTAATTTGAATTCTTGAGGTTAGATCTATGAGGGTTTGAAGTGGTTTTTTTTCTAGATTCAGAGGGTAGCTACATTTTCAATGCATTTTGGCGTGAAACAAACCTTGCCATTGGATTCAAGAGGCTAATTCCATGAATTTTGACTATAAATTTTCCCTATTTCAGTGTCAAGAGCTTCTAAGGAAAAAAAAAATTGTACAAGGGCCCATACGACCCCTATACAAATTTGTGTGCACAAAAATCAATATTTTTTTAAGAGAAAATATCAAAAGGGTCGGCATTTTTGTAAAAAAAGAAAAATTTCTGAAATATTTAAAAACAAATTGTAAAAACAATATTTAAAAATTGTTGGTTTCAAAGTTTGAAGGGCAGATTTGATTTGGATGGGCGCATTAAAGATTTCCTAGTGTATTTATTCCATAGGGTACCTAATGTACCCTACAGCCCCCACTTACTCCCATTGACATGGCTTTTTAGCAGTGGTTGGCCCTTTTAAAGCCAACTGGTGACTTCCAAACCACTGCTGGTAGTTTAAAAATTGACCCGCCTCCTTTCAATATTTTTTGCCCCTCCTTTGCTTTCCCGCCGGGTTTTTTGATGCAATAGAATATTCTTTTGAATATTTTAGCATCCTCCTTTTCCATCAGCTTGCATTTTTTTTTTGAGTCATTTTCCTTTGTATGCCAACAACCAAGCTTTTCCGGCCACATTGTCCCGACAACCTTTTTTTTTCTCAAGGGAGCGATTTTTTTTCCATCAACAAGGAATATTCCATGGAATATTCACTAACGTCAACATGACGTCAGTTGTATGGATGTATGGAAGGGCCCCCTTTGACCCCACTTTGGCCTCTAAGGAGTTGTTTTTTTTCTTTTGGGCATGAAATGTTGGATTTTTGCAAACGAGATATCATCGAAAAAGTGGTTTTGCCAACTTTCTAGTGTTGTGGGTCTCATCACCATTTTTTTCTACTAGTACATTCTATAGCCTATGGAAGACAGAGGTACTATTTCTAGTCCCAAGCTCATAACTTTTGACCAGTTTCTTCATTTTTTTCCATTCCAGCGACGTTGGAACCGTCTCTCAGAGATATTCAGTTCCATCCATGCAATTTTTCCAGATTGTTCTCTAGGTACATTTTATTCAGATTTTTTTTTTTGCACTTTAGTGAATTACTTGGATGTTTTATCTCCTAGGAACTTGTTTTTTGTATGGATTACTCATTTTTGGTTGTTCTATATGGATTTTCAATATTTTGTCCTATTTACATATTGTAGACATATTTTTCATGCACATTCCCTTTTGTAGATGCACTGAGATAAAGTGTCATTCTGGTGTATACTTTTTGGGGATTTTGCACATCCTGTTGTTCCTTTTGTATCTACACTATGATATAAAGTTTCATGGGGGGGTTGATGTTTGCCTTTGATTTGACATCACACAAAGGTCAAGTGAGTGTCTCCTAGTGATTCTTGCCTCATGCGTGTGTGCCTTAGTTTGCACACCCTTTCATTTGCAGGTTGTTTCTCCTACATGCACTTCTTGGTTTTACACAATTTTAGTGTACCTATCATGGCTCTCCCTTTTTTAGCATTATGGGGAGGTTTCTATTGTTGGTGCTAATGATTCTTGGTTTTGTGTTTGAGTGATCTACATATCTAGTTCTTATTCCTATGTACTAGTTGGATGCAGTATGTACCCTTATGTTTCAGTGAGATGTATCATTTACCATATGGTAACTCTTGCATTCCTATTTATGGAGGTTCTTCATTTCAGCACTCTATCAGTCATCTTTTGACAACAGTCTACAACTTTGTGCTTCTGGATGTTCTTCTTCAATCCTTCATTTGGATTTCATCTATTTTTGGAGTGGAGTTTCTCCCACAAGGTTTTCTTTGTTTCTCTATAGTATAAAGATCTTTTGTTTGTACATGGGTACCTCACTAGGCCTTGTTTTTTGAGACCCATCATGGATTATTTTTAGGGTTTTTAGCTACTCCCTAAGTTCATCTTAAGGGGGATGTTAGAGTTATCATGCATTAGCTAATAATTAATTACTCTTTAATTGATTAATAGTCTAATTTATTCTCATGCACTTAAGCTAAACTTAGGAGTTCTTTATTCAGTTAACTAAGTGTTTTTCTATGTTAACTAAAGTGAGCTATTATTAGATCTTTATGTCTCATCTCATATGATGTTGACACTTGTCACGATTTGATCCCTTTCTCATTTAGGGTTTTTCTCTTATAAGCACTCAACCTTCATTGTAATTAATCTCTCAAGCTTTCATATATTTTTTATAGTCTCTTGCTTCTATAGCTTTTTCTTTTTGAAGAATATTGCATATATTGTTTGCAAATCTCTTGCATGGAAGGTGTATTTGTTTGTTGTTTGATCCTATGGCTCATGGTTTTGTGCTTGTTTCACAATTCTAACACTTTTATGTCTGAATATTTTTTTCATGCATGTTTTGTGAGTGCTACATTCTTTGAGATACTTAATATGTTAGGATTCACATGTACCTCAAAGTAGGGAAAATGTGATGGAAAATTTTGCATAATCATGTCGTTTCCTATTTATTTTAAGCACATTTTTATCAAATACCTCTATTGTATATCAACAAATGGCACAATCTTGTGCAAAGTTAGGTGCATTTTGCAATCATTTCCCCATCTCCAATTGCACATGTTTCACTTTATCCTATCTATATCCACACATATTCTTATACAATAGTCCACTATGACACCTACCATTTCACATTCCCATATATCCATCTCTTGAACTCTAAGTTGATCCCATGAGTGCAACATCTACAAAATTTGACGCCCAAAAATTTAAATATTGAAGTTTAGCTTCCAAAGTCCCCACCCCTTCTTACTAGCTCATTTGCATAATTTATTGTCATGTCCTCTTATGTAAAGAATTCAACTGCATTCATTTATCATTGCTCATTCCAATCATTGTCAATTAAGGAGCATGCTAAGATTACTTCTATTGGTGCAATAAAATTAATTTAGATTTCAACAATCATCTGAGAGAATTTGGATGATTGAAATTTGTCATATTTAATCATTTACCTAAGTTTTTCAAGGGTTGACCTAGGAAAACATGTCCCCTTACAACATACTAGCAATCCTCTAAAAATATTTATAAATGCTACATTTTTCAGATAGGAGAAGATTCAAAAGTAGAGGTGAATAAAGTGAATCAGCTAAATGAATTGTGTAGACTACCAAAATATTTCCACGAGTTCAAAACATTAGCACATGAAAAAAATTAACCCTAATCCACAAACTTAACCCTACGAACCACAAACCAATTGTTTAAATCTCAAAGCAAGCTACAATCATATGCCATTTTTATCATGAGGCATCTAGAATTTAGTGCATTGATGGAATTATTATTCTTCTTCAAACACAAAACAAACTACCCCTATCAAATTAGTATTCACTTTCACAATTTGATGTTCTTAATTGAATTATACATATCTACACCTCCATTTCTCGAAGTTGACTTATGCTTTTATGTGTGCACATTTTACTTGACATAAAATTATTTTTATTTATAAATGTAAAGAACTCAATCACTTTACATGACTTACTCTAAGCCAATTAAATAAATGCATACAAATAAACTAAAATTAGCCATGGTTAATTAAAACATAGAGAAATTGATAATCAAAATGCTATTTTGAAAAAACAAGTGCAAATAGGGGAGAGGACCCAGTAGTTGTGCACCCTAACTTCGCGCTTCTAATTATCCTACGTGGAAATTTCAAATCACTCCCAATTTTTTACAGCAGCTTACTTGGCAAGTCCCCTGCTTATAACTTTCGTTTCAGGGCCACATCATCAAATATGATGCCACATCAGCATGCTTTTTGTCAAGGTGTCTAAAAAGGCCCCAAAAAAAAGTGCTACCAATACTTGTGCATTCACATCATGGATAGTTGAACGCTAATGTGGCATCACATGATTGGTTACTTTTTAGATCAAAAGAATACATTTTGTTTAATTATGGGTAGTCAAGTCACAACTATTGGCATTATATAAACAACTACTATCACAACTATTGGGCATTATATTAACAACTACTATCACAACTATTGGAACATGCTCAACTATTGGGTCCTCTCCCCTAGATTGTTCCTAATTGATTGTCCAAAATCTATCACATAGAACTCTAGACAATAGGATGCATTGTGGAGGACATAGGCGTTTGAGGAGCTTTGCAACAACAAGATGTCCTTGTGATGGCCTAAGTGCCATCAAGGTAGTAATTTCTCCCCCCCGTACGATCCTTTCTTAGGCCTTGGTTGATTTACTATTCATTGTCTTGCTCTGTATGTGTCATTTCATGTGTGTGGATCATATTTTGGACAATATTAGTTTGTGTGGAATAAGCAGTAAATGTCGAGAAACCCTTGGATGGTCTTGGCCCTATCAATTTAATCATTAATACTTGCTTCCATTTGCTTCCTTCGAGGTCTTTTGTACCCATGGGCCATTGATGGAAGATCATGGCCTGATCCCGGGTAAATCCTCGACCAGCTTGCAAAATGGCTTAAATAGTGATGCAGGAAAGGCAACTAACAATGTCGTGAAATATTTCAAAGAGATTGTAACAGAAAATGAAAGGGATTTGGTTCCTGCAATGGCCAAACTCATCGAAGTCGGAGATGGAAACCTTGAGTGCGACCAATTTGCAAGCGGAGGGAGAGGCAAGTTCTCTACTACTAACCCTAGGAAAGATTTCTTCATTCCTAATGGTGATAAGGATAATGTGCTAGACAATGAGGAAAAAAGGTTAAAAAACATTGCTATATTCTTTGTGGCCCTAGACTATAACAAAATCCCATTCCATAAGTTCCTAAACAACTAGATGGAAAATATTTGAAATAGAAAACTAGGGATTCACCATTCTTTTTGAAAATTGATTCAAAAAGGGTTTTTTTAATAATCTTTAAATGTAGTGAAATGCAAAGAAAGACAATAGAAAAAGAGATGGACAATAGGCAATGTGGTCTTTAGGGCCAGTGCTTAGTCCCCAAACATGATATGCGAGGAAATCCTTTCTCTTTCTTACCCGAGATGAGTTAATTTAAAAAACATCTTGCCCATGTTATGGGCGGTGATCCCCCAGCTACTCTCAAAATACAGGAGGGCCTTAAGAGTGGAGGAAACCAGGAACACCCTCCTCCATATGGACGCTTGTGTCCTACTTTCTATTGCACCTAGGATAGAAATTCCAAAGGAGATAGAGTTAGAAACTAATAATGCAATTGTGAATTGCAAAATTGAAATTCTCGGTGGTGCTAACATGTGATTTTTATCCAAAAAAGAAGGGCACAAAAGGAAAAACTTCCCTATATTAAAAAACAAGGATTTCCTAGGCGAGAAACATAAAGAAGACCCTAATCCTAAAAAGTCTAGTTTCGATATCTTGGAAGGAGGGGGAACCCTGGACTCTGAGAAGGTGGACGAGCCTACCCCAAGTGTATCAGTCCATGGTGCCATTCCCTCAACTGAGGAGAAATAAAGTAATGACACGTTGGCTTCTTCACAAGCTCCATCGACTGAAGATAATCTAGATTTAATTCTTTCAATAGAGGAGCAGGCATTGCTTGTTGGGAGTTCTGCCCTACTTGGGGAAATAAATACTAGTTCCCCATGTTTGGGAGATGAGGGGAGTTTCAAGACAAAGCCTAAAGAGGTTTCCCCAGTATGTATGCAACCCAATGTTGACCACCCAAAAAAAGGTGGGCATCTTTCCCTGGGCAATAAATTGAG
This sequence comes from Sequoia sempervirens, assembly GCA_007258455.2. Lineage (NCBI taxonomy): Eukaryota > Viridiplantae > Streptophyta > Pinopsida > Cupressales > Cupressaceae > Sequoia > Sequoia sempervirens. The sequence continues at coordinate 25,852 of VDFB02020941.1, forward strand.
TGCTCAAGAGATGGTTGTGTTAAATTTGAGAAATCAAATTGCTAAAAATAAAAAGGTTTTAAATAATTTCAAATCAGGTGGGGGAAAAACTATTAATGTTGAGGCAGTCACATCGTAAGCCAAAGACATCCCATTATGTGTTGGAAGGAAATATCCACCCAGATGAGAGCCAGTTAAATAATTAAAAAGATAGCATGGTCTCTCATGTGCAGGACCCAGATTCAAATGCACAAGATCAGGCAAATAATAAAGATATTGTTAAAAAAGATGTTGACTCCTTAAAAATGGAGGAAGCCTCGACAACTTCTAAGACTAAGGGGGGAATCCTCTCTTATCGATGACTAGAGTTGGAGATGATAAAACCTCTCTGACTGTAGCCATGGACACTAAGGATAATCCTACCAAAAACATAGCAGCCTAGTATAAGAATTTTGAATCCCAAATGGGGGACTCAACCCCGAGAGAAAACAATAGACCTTATGTTGAAAAGGTTGAGGAAAGTAAGTGCAAAATCCAGTTTCCATCAAACCAAGGCTTCAAGCCCTTAGGGAAGGATGCCTTGGAATTTTTCCAAAATTATATAAATTGCTTGAACCCAGTAGGGGGTATTGAAGACCTATCCAAAGGCAAAGTCATAGAGAGGCTTGTGATAGGTCTAGATAATAGCTTGTTTTTTGTTAGTTTTATGCGGACTTTAAGATACTTTTAAACTCACTTTCTAACAATATTCCATATCATACTATCCTTTTTGTATCCATTATGCAAATCTAAGACCCAAAAACATGGTGATGGAATTATGTTTTAATATGTTAGCATTAAATGGTTTATATGAATATGTGTATGGAAATGTTGATGGAAAACTATTTTAATTATGATGGTTATCCTTGTGTACGTGTTTTGTGAAACTAACTTGTTTGCAGCAAAAGGAGGAAGCATCATACACAATCGTTGTAGGATAAACCTGTAGCAAAAGGGGCATTAGACACTGAAATAGGGGAAACTGTAGAAATAGTTGAATGTGGTGATCATTGGTTGAAGGCATTTAATGAAGATAGAATGTGTGTTATCATAATCAGTTAATAAACATTGAACAAGAAGTCTTTCTTACATGGGACTTTGACAGATGGGCATATAATTGCATGCATTCTGTTTTGACAGAGTTCTAGTTTTGATAGGATTCTCTTTCTTTTTCAGTTGTAGGTTGAATAATTCCAAATCTTAAATCCACGCTCTAGATATTTGGGTGTGGAGTTAATAATTTTAGTTAAAATTGTTGCTTTAAATAAAAACTCCCTCAGTTTGTATATAACTATTGGCTAAGTTTGTAGTTTAGTTGGTTGTTCGTAGTTTATGTTATATGTTATTTTCTTCAGTTTGAACATGAATCTATAGAATGATTGAGTATGATTTGTGCAAGAATATTTTGTAATCTTTCATCTTATGCAATAAATGGAGATCAATTCATGGGATGCATGAAATCTATAAGTTAGATTGAGTTCAGTTAAAGTGGGAACGGTTACTTGAGCAAGCCACTCAAGGTATTGTTCTTCACTTCATCTTTCGGTTATTTATTTTTGTTGATAGTTAATATTAGTTTACCATTGTTCATGAATTGTATGCGAATTAATTGGAATTTTGTTTCTTGCTTATTATGAATGAATGCTTAGGAACATGCATGTAATGATTATTAGTAATATTCCGAAGGACAGTAAGCTTTATCAAGTTTTCAATTAATATTGTACCATTTCATTAGCAATAGTTCAATCATAGCCTTTACTGTAGGTACCTGTAGCAACTAGTTTTAGTTTATACTTACTATTCTACAATTTTGAATTTCCAACGATTAGAATAGCTTCAAAAGGATAGTTTAGGTAGCTTAAGTCCATGAAGGCATATATAATGTTGCACCATGATAAGCTTACGCACCTTGGTTGATGATTTAATGTAGTTTTAAGCAGTGTCAAGTGGATTGTTTAGTTAGTTGGCCCTCTAAATTGAGTGGATTTCACCAAGTTTACAAAACATTAGCTTAGACTCTACAACTTGCAAACCAAGAAAACCCCACCCAAGCATTTTATTAGCTAGGTGTTAATCCCCAAAAAAATATGAGTAGGAGGCCAAAACACTAAACAAACAATTGGCAATAGATGAAATTAAAGAGGCAATCCTTGCTTTAAAAAATGATAAGTCACCTGAGGTGGATGGAATCCCGATGGAATTCTATAAAAAGAACATTGACTAGATAAGTGAGGACCTTCTTCAAGTATACATAGAGGCTACATATTTTGGATCCCTAGGCAGGGAGATAAATAAAGGCATAATAAAACTAATCCCAAAGGATGGAGATAGGGCCTTAATAAAGAACTAGAGGTCTATAACATTGCTCAATGTATCCTACGAGATATTTGCCAAGGCCATTGCCTTAAGATTAACCAAACTACTACCTAATATCTTTAACAACACTCAGACAGGCTTCATTAAGGGTAGATTCATTCTAAAAAACCTCCTAACAAGTTGGAAGGCAATGCAGTGGGCCAATTGCTCATGTCAGAATATTGGGATGTTGTTGGTAGATTTTGAGGTGGTGTACGATAGAGTAGAATGACGATTCATCATGATGGCCCTAGAAGCTATGGGATTCCCAAAAAGATTTTGCAAGATGATAAAAGCCTTATTGAAGGATGTGAATGCTCAAATTGAGGTAAATGAGTCCCTATATGAGGAGTTTGATCTCCAAAGATCCATAAGGAAGGGATGCCCCTAGCTCCTTCATTGGTTGTTATAGCTATAGGTGTGATACACTATATTCTAAGGGACCAATCCATATGCCCTAAAGTCAATTATCTTATCCTTCCTAACAAGGAGGAGTTGATCAACTTGTAATTTGCAAATGATGCAGATCCGCTCTTAAGTCTTGATAAGGATAATATAAGCAACCTAATGAACAAGCTCAACCTCCTGGAGAAGGCGGTAGGAGCAAGGATCTCTAAGGCTAAGTCAATTATGCTAAGCTGGGATGAAAACAAACCTAAGTGGTTTGAAGAATTTGATCTACAATGGGGAGGTCCAAGTAAGATTGTAAGATATCTAGGAATACCGTTCGCAGTCAATCCCAACTTGAAAGACATGTGGGAGTGGGTGAAGAGCAAGATTGAAAAAAACTGAAGGGGTGAAACAAGTAATATCTCTCGCATGTTGGAAGGGTCCAAGTGTGTCAAAAAATTCTTGCTTCCTACAATATCTATTATGCCTCAACCTGGCTCTTCAATAGCTACCAAGTGGAAGAGATTCAAAAGGAAATCAAAAAGTTCCTCTAGTCAGATGGCAAAGGCAACAAGAAGATGCATGCAATCAGATGGGATGTTTGTTGCATGGATAAACATATGGGTGGTCTTGGCCTAACAAATCAAAAGCAACAAGGATAGCCTTAGCTGCTAAATGGATGTGCAAAGCCCTTATTGGTGATGAACGATGGATAATACTAGTAATAAATAACATTAGAATGGCTACACCAAAGATAGCCAAATCTTGGAAGTTCTTGCCCCTTTGTGACTGTCTTTGGTAGATTTCCAATAGCCCATGTTGGGTCCAAGGTATTTAGGAGTTTATGGAAAGCTTGGGAGATTTGCAAAATAGATATGCTTAAGATTTGCCAAATTGAGGAAGAACTAAGTAAAATGCTCTTGTCAAGATCTATATGGTGGAATGTGTACCATAATAACAAACCCTTGGCATTGCTTCAAGGGTGCTTTGCCAAAGTGTGGAATTATAAAGGCCTCTCCTCTTTCCAAAAGATTGTAAATAATGGCCAGCTAAAAAGCTAGGAGACTCTCAAGAGGGAGTATGATTTACCTCAAACTCAAAAAAGGACCTATGATTTGATAAAAAAATATATATGATTTTACCTATTTTTAAAAATATTGTTGATGCTAATATTGTGTAGGACTGTGCATAGCTGAAAGATAACTCCTTAATAAAACTAAAAGCAAAAGATATATACAGGATTCTTGGCAAGCCTCTATATATTGTTGCTACCTTAAATCAGGGGTGGAAAGTGAACTTGAACAATAAACAATGGAACCAAATCTTCAATTGCAATTAGAATAGTACTATGGAACCCAAAAAAGCAACTATTGATGCAAAGGCTACCTGATGTGCCCTCCAATAAAAACCCCCTCTTCTGTAATATTTGTAAAAAATCTAATACCATAATGCATATGTTCTTTGAATGTTTTTTTGCTAAAGAGACTTGGAACATGTTTAGAATTTGTCTTAATGATAATACAAAAATGAAAATCATGGGAAAAGTTAAAGATGTAGGGAAATCTAACAATTTGCTTTGGCTTAAATTATCTACGAAAATCACGTGGTTTATATGGAAAGCTAGGAATAAAGAAATCTACCAACACTGCAGAAGGGATCTTACTGAGTCATCTAGAAGACTCGCACTTCATTCTATGTAGTTGCAGGTATCCATCACCATCCAGATCTCTAAAGAGAAGTTCAGGAAGCTGGTGGAAGAAAGAAAGATTGAAGTCAATAGGCAAGAAGTAGCATTCGTAAATCAATGTCTCCATAGAGTGTTTAACAAGGATGCAATCCTCAAAAGGCCGAGCACCAACAAGAAAGAAAAAGACAAGTAGTGCAAATAGATAATGTTATTTAGTTCTTCAAACAATGATGAAGAGATAAGCTCGTGCAACAATGAATAAATTTGCCAATATGCAAAAATAAATGCCCTTGATATGTTCGTCATTTCAAGCTCTAATTGCTAGTATACTCTCTTATACATCAAATCCATTATCCTCAAGATCAATCTCATGCTCCCTAAAAACAATTTGACGCATGATATAGACCTATAAAAATAAAATGATCTAGCTTACTCTAGACTATTAAAAACTATCACTCATGTAAGGACTAACAATATTTTAAAATATCTTATGTGATTGACAAATTGTAATTGTCATGTTCTCTTTGGTCAACTCCCTTGATTTGACCAACTTTATAGTCTGTAACAAATCAAAGACTACACTTTAAAAAATACAAGTCCTAGACTTTGATGTACATTTGATTCTCTCTTGTGCTCCAAATCAAAATATTACTCCAACAATTCAAGTTTATGCTTATTTCTCCATATAAATTAATTGCACATTGAATAACTTCGCTCACCCAAATATAGCAATAAATCATGTAAACATGTACCAAGTTATCGCTCAATTACTTGTATAAACAAAGAGTCACACTTTTCAATTTTTTTTAATTTGAGGGTCAATCGTACACAACTTTAGGTAGATCCTCAACACCACAACATTTGAGTCAAGCGTGTAGATCTCAGAGAAACAAATAAATGTATCGATCTGAATAAGTGCAAAAAAAATAGATAGTTAATGCAAAGTAAGGATGGTATAAGGTCAAATGTGTCGATGTATAAATGGGAAACACTGAATTATTTCGAAATTCACCCAACTTTATTCAAGAAAGCAACATTTGTCAATGTGTGATTGTATTGGCTTTCCATAAAAATGAGCCCAAAACTAACTGTTATTTGGCATGGGCATGCAAATTTCACCATTACGAGTACAATAAATTTGAAATCCTTTCATTTCAATATTATGTTATGGAAATTATACATATCAAATTGAGTGAAATTTATAAACTTCATCAGGTTAACTAAAACCCCCCTCGATCCAGCGCCTAGAGTCAATCGAATGCCTACTCCCCTAGGCTTTCACCCTCGCCCGCACCCCATTTTAGCTCAACTATCACAATGTGGCAAGCCACAATGCCCTGCAACAAAATCGAGGGGGCCCTCCTTTTTACCCATTCACCAATTTATCTATAGGGTGGAAAGCAAAGGCCTCCATGGGTCATAGTCTGTCATTCGGACTGAACCACTATTGTTCATTTTAATCTTGTTAAATAGGATGAGCTCAAATTGAAAATTATGTATGTTATAATCTACTTAAAGGCAAAGATGCCAATATCTATGTAACCTAGTCAAATCCATTGTTTTTCTTAAACTAGGTTGTGTAAACCCAGAAAAAGAAAAACGAAAGAGTGCAAATCCAGGAAAGAACAGTAACTTCAATTACCTACAAGCAACAAGACTTGCATGGAATGCTTCCATACCACACAATAATCAAGGTTGCTTTACAAAAGCATTTCCTTCATAACAAACATAAACAGAGACACAGACAAGAACAATGTATATATTTTTTTATCTAAAAATAAAGTATCTGGGAAACTGTAAATTCAATGTAGCAAATGCAATAACGGGAAAAGATGTCCCTTACGGACATCAAGCTTTCCTGAACAGTTCAACTAAACACAAAATTGTTGATCGAGTGAAGTCTCGGAGCAAGAATCTACCAAAAACATGAGTAAATTAAATAAGGCGTCCAAAGATGCGTTTTGGAACCCTGTAATATGGTAAGAATGAATTAATTAAATCAAACATAAGGTAGGTGTTAAAAAAAGGTATAAAATGCTAGAGACGTGTCCTACCAAACATAAAAGAAAACAGACAAGCTTAACTAACAAAGATGTGTCAAACAAAAGATGATGGCAAACAGAAAAGAAAATTAAAATAATGGGAATAATTTTAATCGCTAAATTTTCATGCATCCTAAACAACTTGATAGAATCGTCAGCTGCAAAATTAGCATCCGTAACTTGATACAATATAACATTAGATAGATCTCACTTATGGAACAAAACGAAGGCTCACTTCTTGGGGGCAAATGGATTGCTCCAAACTACGTACAAAAAATATGCATCTTTGTTACTCAGTTTTCAATTTAGTACCAAATCATACTACTTACGCAATACAGTGGAAATACATAATTATATACTGGATTACTCATTCTTTCACTGAACCTTACCCTGCAATAATAATTTAAAATGTGTACCAGACCCTGACCATGGTTAAATTTATTTCTTCAATTATAGATTAAATTTTGATCACCTTCCTACATTAAAGATACAATTTAAATTTTAGAATTCTTGAAAGACATTTAGCATAGAATTGCTGAATAGTGTAAGATAACCAAAACCATCTGACCCTTAAACTGATAACCTTCAACCATGCCAATCCCCAGGAACTTGAAAAAACGACCTGCAGATACGTAATAATCCCACAACTTAGACCTCATCGTGTAGATATACAATTATGCACGATACCCATGATGTTTGATTTGCCACAAAATCAGCAACAAATTTTGAAAATACAAAAGCTGCAAACTTTATATTCTGGACACTTCAACAACCAATATTACACATCACTATTTTTTTATGTATTGCCCTTCTCTATCTTCTCACTTGCATGGCCATCTGATGTGATTTGGAATCCTTCAATCTTCCGTACAACATCATCACCCGCTTTCACTTTGCTGCTCAGTCCATTCACACCATGGCTTTCATTTTCATCATGGTTTGTGTTTAAAGTCTGCCATATTCTGATTGTTCCATCTTCAGATCCAGAGGCACATGATTCACCCCCAGGAGAGAAACGCACACAATGAACTGGACCATGGTGTCCTTTATTACACACTGCATGATTGCAACCCCTTGTTTAATTACAAGATGCTTCCAAATATTCATTAGAAGACAATAGATTAAAACCATAATGTTCTATGAAAAGAAAGAAACTGTAATATTGCACAAGTTTCCATCAAATGGAAGAAACTTGATTATCTGTTGAACAGTGAGCTTACCAATTTCCTCTCCAGTGTGAAAATCAAAGAGGCGAACCCACATATCTTCTCCACCAGCCACAAACTTGTTGCCCATCGTAGGTTCTAATGAAGCAGACTCCACCATAGAAGGCATTGAGTAGCTTTTCACCATCCCAAAACTAGCAACAGAAACATAAATTGCTAATCACACCCTCTATGCATCAAATTGTGAATTGCTAATCACACCCTCTATGTAATCAAATTATGAATTGCTAATCACACCCTCTGTCATCAAATTGACTTCATTTGAACATTGTGAGCATGAATCAGTGAATTGCAGTGGGCATACAAACTCATCTTATATAGGCAGGTTAAAATATCATTGACAGTTTTAACTTTTAAGTCAAAACATACTTGGGCAATGTTCCACTCACTAATCTACTTACTGGTTGGCATCCCAAAACTTTACACTGTTTCCATCTGCAGTCGTAATATATCTTCCATCTCGACTCACTTCAGCACTTGTGACTGGAGATTTTGTCTCCAAGGTGCGGACAATCTTTTCCGTCCTCAGATCCCACAGCCTGCAAAGAGATGGGAACAAATAACAATAACTTCTACATTGGAAAACAAATGTCTACCCAACCAAGAAACTGTCCATTCATATGGGAGAGATTTTATTGAAACCATTACAGTGATAATGGAAGTACATCAATTTATCTTTATACTATACACCAATATATAATTAGTGATGATAAGATATAAATAAGCTTTTTGCAAAAAGTTTGACCACAATCACAAAAGTAATAGTAAATCTGGTCAAATTTTTAACTCAATCGGAATTTTTTGACTTACATGATAAATTAAAAAATGTTGCTAAAAACATCCTTTTTGGTAAGAAAAGTAATTTTTAGGTAAAAACCACAAAACCATCAGACATTTGCAAATGAATGTTTATATTTTTCAGTTTCCCGATTTTGTTTAAAAACTTCCTCATTAATTTTTTTCCCCCCTTGCTAATATTTTATTGATCACACTATAGTTTGATACTGTAACCAAAAATATTAGAACAAAATGAACCCCAAAAGGTTCAAGTTCAAGCATGAAAGTAAAAGATTAAATTTAAAGCTGCTAAATTTATTACACTGATGACTATCTAAGGGGATTTTCAAGTTACCCCTTTATAACTCATTTGGACAAAAGGTCAAAAAGCTTAACTAAAAATTGCAAATGACCAGAAACAACAATCATCATGACAATAATCAGCCATAGGTGACAGTCCTTTGACAAATATGGGAAGGTCATAATAAAACGATAAGAGAGTTGAATTTAAAATTTATGACATTCAATATCATTCTTGATTATGTGAACTTCAATCTCATTATATTTGATAGGACATTGAGAACCTTTCATAAGCCAAATATATGATAAACCGTAAAGAAAATAGACATGCCCAATATACTAATCCAAATAATAGAAAAAGATTTAAAACTAAAGGAGACAAATTTCATACCTCACTCCTCCTGAATCAGAAGACGAACTCAATATGGTCTGATCACTATGGAGCCATGCTACCGTCCTGATTGAACCAGGAGAATTGTCAACTTCCTTTGGAGGTGCCTCAGGACGGTTCAAATCAAAAATCCTAAGTACTTTCTCATATCCTCCCGTAAGAAGAAGTGTTGTGCTCTATCACATTATGAAAGAAAAGGATATCAAATACCAAACCAAAGTAGATATACAACTTTTTGCAAGTAACAACTAGTATTGGGAATGGAAAATCAACATGCAATAAACAACCATCTTGAAGCTGAAATCAATAGTCATATTTTAAATAAAAAGTCACAATTGGATTAATATATGGTGTAAATAGATAATCAACAGCCTCTGAAATGTATAAAATAGTAAAATACAGAAGTAATAAATGATGCTGAAAAGTATAAGTAATAAAGCAAAAGAAACTAAGACTTAAAACTAACCAGAAGATACAAACATCTGCTGACCCCACCCAAATCTTCTGGAAATTTTCAAACTACACCTAGAATTGAGATATATAATGGCCATAGGCAGAAAAGACCAGTACTAAGCATGAAGCCAAAATCTGCTTTTTGCAAAACAATCACACTCAAAAAGAAGGGCGAAAAACAGATACCAATAGCATCAAGCTGATGAACATAAAAAATGAGCATGAGGCTGCTATCATCCATACTGAACAGACTAACCAGAAGGGCCTCCAGCCCCCGAAACCATGGTTGAAGGCCATCCACCTTCACACCATTCAACGCATCGGAGTCAAGCAGTTGTGTTGTGATGGCCTCACCAAAGATGATAAATAAGAGCAGCTCAATCAGTAGAGTGGTCTTTGTTAGCTCCAACACTTTACAGAGGCATTGGAACTAATGTACACAAAGAATGTAAGTCCAATCTATAATGCAACAGACAGCCCAAAATACCAGCAATAAAGCAGGAAGATTAGGACATAACCCACCTAGAATATATATATGCCAACCCTACCCAAATCTCGTAGAAATTTTCAAACTACACCTAAAAATAAGATATATAATCATGCCACACAGAACAAATGCTAGTACTGAGCATTAAGCCAAAGTCTGCCTTTTATAATTGATCATACTCAAAAAGACAGGTCAAAATCAGAGACAGATAGCACCAGGCCGATGAAGATAATGAATGAGTGTTAGGCTGCTATCATCCATATCAATCAGACTAGCCAGAAGCATAGTTACTAGGTTTGAAAACTTGAATTAGTTCAGGTCAAAATATTCAGAGATCCAAAAAATTTATTGAATCCAATAAAAATTTAATAGGAATTTAAAAATCTGGACTAAATCAGACAAATCTGGCCAGTCCAATTCAGATCCAGCAAAATTTGGTAACTATGGCCAGAAGAGCCTGCATCCTTTGAATCTTCAATTCATGTATAGGTGCTAGTAAGAGCCTGGCTTTAAAGAGGGGGCTGATAGAAATCAGCTGTGGATCAAACACCTTTAACATAAAGAGCTCGTCATTTGAGAGTCAGCAGATAGAAATTGCTGTGGATCCTTTTCTCCATTGGCATTTTCCGATATGCCAGATTGCCAAACAGCAATTTTTCTTTGACAAAACTTCTTTTGTGTTGTTGAAAGAAACCGGCAAGACAGGCAATGCATTTATCAACATTAACTACATTCTTTTCAAGCAGAGCATTTTGAATCTCATGAATGCCACTACTATCACTCACGAATTTTAGGCTACCATCTATATTGTTCAGAGCATTAACCATTGCCATTATATAATTGTTATTACTTTTCCCACACATTTTTCACAGCAGGCTCAACCCTAGATGAACATCCAACAAATTGAGGTTTAACCATTGTCATTGTCAACTTTTCTCTCTTTTCATTGCTTGCATTGTTGACAGCAGCCACAAACCCACAAGACTGTCCAACAAATTGAAGGACATAATGGTTTATTTTACTGTCATGAAACTCATTCAATTATTTATAGTAGAGCCCCAAATTTGTGAAGGCCAGAACTTTTCACTTATTTATGAGTGGCTTGGATTGGGGGTAACACAGAGAAGAAACAGGCATTTGAGCTTTGCCCCGGAGTTTAGAGAGCAGTTTAAAACTAGCAACTCTTAAATGCTCGTATGGGAAAAGGGGGTGTGTGATTGGCCATGAAAGAATGAGAAATATCATTTTCAACTCTGTTATTAAATTTACTCATGGATGAAAACTCTACAGAGATATTCTAAAGACCAATACCTGCCAACAAGAGGGATCAACAACTTCATCATCCTCAGCAAGGATAAAATGTTTTTCCTTTTGTTTCTTCTGTGCTAATTTGGAGACTTTCAACTGTTGGTGAATCACCTAGTTCTGCTTCTTTCCTTTTGCTTCATTTATTCTTTATTACTAATTTTAACTTTTGCTAGCTTGAATATGATTCCATGCAGCTGCTTTTCTACAAGAATGCTTGCCTTTTCTACCCAATGCCATCATCCTACAACTTCTGCATGCAGTCATCATAGTAGAAGCCCTAGGTACAGTCCTTTGAATGCCAAATCAGTTGAAAAATCTTCTGGAATGTCTCTCCATACTATTTGTTGAAACCATTTTTATTACATCATGCTTAATCACAGTGATGATAGGATCAAAATCCATAGCTTGGACCTGGTTGGAAGCAAACTAAATAGAAACCTGGAGGAAAGGCAAGCAATGGTGAAAATCATTCCATACCTACTACATGATTGTTCTTAAAGAAATGACCTAAGGATTAAGGTCTATGCAAGGTGTGTTTTAAAAGACGGAACTTTTCACTTATTTATGGGTTGAAGCAAGCTTCTCAGGGCATAGTATTAGAAGATTGCTCATTTCTTTATTTTGTAATTTTCTCTTGGATCCCTCTATAGCCATTCAAACCCTAATCTCCATATCAAGATTGTCAGTGGCAATGCCCTTACACTGATTCTTCATCATGTACATGATATGATTCTTACAAGCAAGACAAACATGATCTTTGGCATAAAGTTGAAGCCTACAAGCACTTTTGATATGAAACACAATGAGATCATATGATTTACGTGGAAACCATTCAAATAAGATCTAGCGATTAGAAACACAATGAGAACCCATGATTTACATGGAAACCTATACTATTGGTTTAATCCTCTTCTTCTTGTAGGCTCCAACCTACTATCAAAGTCTCAAATCTCTATACCAACTGAGCTCCAACTCAGCAAGAGCCTCCAACCCCCACACACAAACTGAGCTTCAACACAGCAAGAGGCTTCAACCTGTATTTGATAGGCTTCAACCTATTAATGCTTCCATGGCTGATATTCATAACCCATACAAATCTGATTCAATCTCAAATCTGACTCAAATACAAATCCAATTCAAACTCAAATCACAATCTTCCTTCCAAATCTGATCACTATCATGCACTTCTTCTTTTCACAAATTACAGGTCTGATCCAATTACAATGAATTCACTCACAAATCTGATTACAAAAATGCACTGCTTCCACAAATATTTCTGCCTTAACGTCTGCTCATGAATCTGTCATAAAATCTTCAACAGTTTACTTGTAAATCTGCAATGTATCTTCAACAGTTTTCTCATAAATCTGCCAAATGTATTCCTTTTATTTCTCCTCTTTTCACAAAATTGATACTAAAAATATCTCATAAATCTGCTCACATATCTTTTGCAAATCTTCTCAAATATCTTTTTATTTCTGCTCTTCATATGAATGATATTCAAAAATTGCTTTCTTTCAACTCTCAAACAAACCCCTTCAAGGGGATCGGCCACACATGCATAAAATAAATTTCAATTTAATTAAGAAACCCTTCCAAATGTGGGTGCCAATATCAAGAGGGGTCAGCCCCTTTGAAAAATAATTTATTTATAATATTTAATTCCTCAAAAGTGGGTGCCACAATAGGTGATGTCGGCCCAAAATTAAAATAATTTTAATTTTGATTTTTGTCTTCACAAGATGGGCGCCAAACTTAGGACCATAAGCCGGGCAACATAAATCTAGTTATCTATTTTCTTTTAACATCACATTTGACATCAATGACAACAACTTCCAATCATCTACACCTTTGAAATCAATGACAACATTTCCAACAGTGGCATCATCCAAAAGATTATATAAATTTTGTATAGACAAGTTAAGGACATTATTTACATGACAAGACAAAAAGAATTTATATTTCTTTTAATTACATGCTCAAGAAACTTTCTTCAACCCAAAGAGCATTTTGTTATACCTACAAACAAGCTTGTTTTCTCCATAGACTTCCGTTTGTGAATTTTCAAATGTCCTGATTTCTCATAAATGTATATGTTTAGCATGTTTCCCGGACTTAGTGGGTAGATGGATTAGTTTTGATATTGTGTGCATTGGGTTTTGACATGAGATGTATATGATTATGTATATACTAACTCATTTTTTTTTTATGTCGGCTCATGATTATATCCATGCATTCGTATATATGGTTTAGAGCCATGCTTGGCTATTGTAATGCCATTTGTAAGCTGTGTGGATTTTATTAGAGTGTCACTCATCAATTGGCTGAGAGATTAATTGAGATTAGTGCTTTGTGTTATCCCATAGTTTGGATTACATAGATTAAAGATGATGTTGAAATGGTAATTGAATGATATTCAATATTCATTAGTCATTATTAAAACAAGGAGAGGAATACTCCTTAAATAATAAAGTACAAAACGATGTTTCTAAAAAGAAACAATCGTGAACTAAAAAGAACTAAAGCAATAAACAAAAAGTTACTAAAAACTAACTGAAGCAAACTAAGTTAATTGAAAGCTAACTAACAACTAAGATGACCATTAAATATTATAATAATACTTTAATACCCTCCCTTAATGGTCATTCTACTAACTTAAACTAAGTCTACCCATAATCTAACAGTCTTCTGGCCATGAATGCATAGTAGGTAGACTCCTCCTGCTCAATATGCTCTACAACATAAGACCCTTCCTAGTTGGACTTTTGATTAGCCAACCGCTTCCTACAATTCTTGTGCATATGACCAATCTTACCACAGTAATGGCATGTAAAAGACTTCTTGGAGGTATCCTCCGACTTGCGTTGTCCTTTCTCTTGAGTAGACTTGTCTTTGCCATCTTTGGCAATAAACGCTTGTTCGACATTGGGAGACTAACTATTGCTCCCAAACTGCTTCTTCCACCTATCCTATCACAAGAGCTTGTTGCACAGCTCGTCAAACTTCAATTCAACATTGGTGGAGGTAATGTTGAGAGTTTTGATGAAGTGCTTGTAGGATCATGGCAAGCTTTTCAATGTAATAACCACCATATCCTCCTCTTCCACCTTGCGACCAATGGCCTCCAATTGATTGCGAATGTCTTTGATCTTCATCAGGTGATAATGCAAAGACACTTTATCATCCATCATAATGGAAAACAGCATATTATTCAAGAAGAACACCCTGCCCTTGTCTGAGGTTTCATGAAGATCCTTCAAATGTTTCCAGATCTCCACAACAAACTTACCAAATGGTATTTCCGATAACATCCCATCGGTGACAAACAACTTGACAAGCATAACCACCTCTTGATTACTTCCATCATACTTGTCCTAGTCCTTTCATGCAACTATGGGGCGAGCTTCTATACCCAAGACAAGTGAATTTAGACACCGGCACTCAAAGATGGTAAGCATCCTTTGCTTCCACGTGCTGTAGTTTTTTCCATTGAACCTTTAGCTACCTTCCAACATGATGTTGGTCAAAGATGCCATCCCTCCCATTTTCCAAAGGTACGAAAAACTAGGTAAAAGTTGGTGATCAGTTGACACAGATCCCAAGGTGATCACTTGGCACAACTCCCACAATTTTTAAAAAAAAAATTGTCAAACAAATAGAGGCTTAGAAACCCTCGAATTTTTTTTGCAAACAAAACCTTCGAAATTGCCCAAAGAACAAAATCAGGACTTGCAAAAAAATACCTACGAAATTTTTTAGTAAAAAAAAATGGTCAAAAATCTTCTAAATTTTTTTCAAAATTTCTTAGGAAAACCACGAATTTTTATCTCAAAAAAAGAAATTCGCCAAAAAATTGAACCTATGCTCCGATACCATGAAATGGTAATTGAATGATATTCAATATTTGTTATTTGTTATTAAAACAAGGAGAGGAATACTCGTTGAATAATAAAGTACAAGATGATGTTTCTAAAAAGAAACAATTGTGAACTAAAGAGAACTAAAGCAATTAACAGAAAGTTACTAAAAACTAAATGAAAGCTAACTAAGATGACCATTAAATATTACAATAATACTTTAATAGATGTGATTAGCATGCTTTTGATATGTTATCCATACCTTGAGATACATGTATCTGAACATGTTGATATATTGGCTAAATTGTGCTTTGGCTATGACTTCATTATTGGATTTGACTTGTGCTTTAAGTGTGCAGAACCTATATAGGTGTGTAGCCAACAGAAAGTGTGTGGAGAATGCCATAGAAATCACTTAATCATTTCACTTCACCTAATGGACAATTGAGATCTCTTTCCATGTGTTGACTGGTTTGCCTTTTGTGTGGTCTAGAGGAAGATTTGTGGTTTTTGTGAGCATGTTTGCTCACATTCCCCTTAGTTGCTTTGACCTTTGTGAGTTTTGATTGATTTCGACGCTTCTTGGAGAAAGTTAGAGTATCACATTGAGAGAATTTTGTAGTTAAAATCCCTTGAGTGATTTTATTTGATTTGTTGAGTTTTTCAATTAGAAACTGAGTTTCTATTTAAGTGATTAGGTATTTCTTTTTAACCTTTATTTATTTTAATTGGATTTTTGAATTAGCTTCCTGCGTTGGGTTTGGGTTAATCTAATTCCTTGATGAGTTGTGGTTTCTTCTCTATGTAAAGGGAACATATTATGTTATGTTTCATCATTCTATTTTGAAAATGGAAAAGTGAGCAAATGCTTGAAGATTCCATTAATGAGTTTGACGGTTTGGAGAACCTTGAAATTTATTTCCTTCATGGGTTTTTGTGCAAGGGTTGTGGGCATTTGTCCTATGGGAGGGCATGCTTCACACCATTGTATGGATGATATTTTGGATCTTCTAGAAGTTTCCTTGGTGTTTTGATGGAGGTTTTCCTACTTTTTTTCTGGTTTGTAGCTTGATAGAGCTCACCTTGTGCTTTGTGGACTTTTCTCAAAGACATAGGAAATATAAAGGTTGGCTCTTCTTCAATTAGTTAGTCTTTCTTTGGAAGCAAGGAAACATATTCTCCTGTATTTATGGTTTTTGTAAATGATTGAAATGAAATTTTGATGCCATAAGTAGTACCGATATTGCCTTGAATCAAGCTATGTTTGTTTAGATCTTTGTAGTCTTTGGATCCTTGACTAGAAAGGATAGCTTGTTGGACTCCTTTCTTGTGAATCTTGCTTCGGCCCTATTTAGGCTTTGTGGACAAAAATCGTGTTCAAGCACTTGTTCTCTTCATTTAGATATGTGAGTGCATCCATAATGAAAACAACCTTGTTAGTGGTGAACCCATTATGCTCCATCTCTATAGCTCAAGGCTGCCTAGAGTGGCATTGACGCCTAGTGTACTTGATGGTGGAAAGTTATTGTTAAATGATCTCTCTTAAATGTGAATTATAAACTCTATCTCTCTAATAGTCTTGGTGATCTCTCTCTTTAGTATAAATGACCATCTCTCTCTCTCTCTCTCTCTCTCTCCGGCTCAAAGCGATATTTTGGAAACATGAACCAAAAAATCCGTAGTTTCAAGCCGCTTTGGTGCCTAGGTGGCATTGGCTGAGTGTACTTGATGGTGGAAAGCTATTGTTAAATGATCTCTCTTAAATGTGAATTATAAACTCTATCTCTCTAATAGTCTTGGTGATCTCTCTCTTTAGTATAAATGGCCATCTTGCTCTCTCTCTCTCTCTCTCTCTCTCTCTCTCTCTCTCTCTCTCACACACACACAAATCATTTATTGTTTTGTGTGATGGGCTGCATTTTGTTGTGTGCCTCCTTGGCAAATTGAGTTGACGACTACTACTTGTGTGTTGTGCTTCTACTTGGAGGGTGTGTTCCTTAGAGTACCCTCGATCAACTAATCTCACCTTATACCTCATTGTAAACACCTTTGTGTGAAATAATTTTTTGAACCCACTTACATCCCAAT
The DNA here is from genome assembly GCA_007258455.2 of Sequoia sempervirens. Lineage (NCBI taxonomy): Eukaryota > Viridiplantae > Streptophyta > Pinopsida > Cupressales > Cupressaceae > Sequoia > Sequoia sempervirens. Next base: position 43,231 of record VDFB02020941.1, read on the forward strand.
AATCAAGCTCCAAATTTTGTGCCCTACGAATAAGATACAATCTCGCAAGTCTTACTCTTTTTCCCAAACCTCTACTCATCCACCATAGCCTTCTCCAACGTATATTTTCCTTCGCCCCCTTGACAAATTGTGCATCACAAGTCCATTAACCTAATATATGTTTCAACAGTGACTTACTTTTAACTGAGTGTCCTCCAAGTGGTAGCCTCATCCAACCATCCTTATCCTACTCAAGAGTTGTAGCGGCCACTTAGGATGACTAATCTTCCTCAAAATGCCAAAAACATCCAATGCATGATGTGCAAAAGCTATATCCTTGTCTACCTAAATTGAAGAAGCTTCCCCATCCAACTTGAGAACTTTATCATCATCAAATACATTATACATCTACATAGTACTTCAAGTCTGCAAATCATACTTTTGTGCCTCCATAAATGATACTATCTCATTAAGATGATTACCTTACGCACCTAGGTGGGACCCATAATTTGTATGACTTAATCTCCTTAAACTAGTCGAACATCACACACTTAGGTTCTTCCAATTTTCATCTAGAGTATGAGCTCATGAAACACAATCAAACACCATGGAAGCTTAATTGTAGGTTTCCTACCAAACCACTTCTCATGTGGTATTACATCATTTACACCCCTAGTAGGAACCCCATTCAAAATAATTTACACAAGAGCTTGTTAGTGTTTTATAGCTTCGGGAGATATTCTCTCAAATAAAATCAACTTTGTTTTATAAATAAAGTTTGTATTTCTCTAGGTCAGCCCTAGAAAGGAGGTCGCCTAGCTTGGTATTTAAAGAGGATAGAATCCTCTCATTTGAGTATCAATCAATTTCACTCCAAGTTCGAATTCCATCAGCAGCAGGTTGAATTTTCTAAGCAGCAGATTTGATTCAAGAAGAAGTGTCATAATTTTTGTGCATTCAAGATTCGCTTCAAGGACAAGTGACATTATTTATTGTATGAGACTCAGCCTATGCTAGCATGGAATTTCTGCACTTATTATTCTGATTTATAAGAGAATATTTTTGCTGGGTTTTTCTCCCTCGGATAGGAGGGTTTTCCCAAGGTAAAATACTGTGTCCTTTGTTCTATGTGTCGAGTTTTTTGCTTATTGCACTTCTTATCATAAAACTAACATAGTATTAGAGCTAGGTTTAGGGGAAGATCTGATCAGATTTGATTAAGCATTCTGAAGGAGTTTGACATACACTGTGATTACTAAGGCATCAGTTTTGAATATCCAAGTGTGAGAGATAAGGCAATGTGTATAAGGTAAT
>VDFB02020942.1:0-21013 GCA_007258455.2 Sequoia sempervirens
AGAGTGAATCACCTCCTGAGCTATGATGACCCCATCGAAGATGGATCTACCAGGAACAAACCCTGATTGTTCTTTTGAAATGATGAAGGGAAAATTTTTCTTGATTCTCTTCGCAATGGTCTTTTCCAATACTTTATAAATAGTATTGCTCAAGGAGATTGGGAAAAAGTCTTCAAAGGAATCAAGCTTGTCTTCTTTTGGGATGAGAGCAATGAAGGTGTTGTTAGCCTCTTTAAGTACTGTACTAATGCATGTAGCTTCTTCCAATGCCTCAACCAGATCCAACTGGATGATGTTCCAACATTTTTGAAAGAAGCCCACCGAGAATCCATCCGGACTAGGGGCCTTGGTAGGATGTAATTGAAAAAGTGCCTCCTTTACTTCTTTCTCATAGAATTTGGGCTGCAACACATCATTCTAAGCCACAATGATCAAATGTGGAATGCCTTGGAGAAGCTCATGTGGAAAATTCTTGAATGCGGGACCCACAAGACTCATTGAGAAGGGACTAGAAAAAATCAACCACTATAGTTGCAATGTCCTCTACCTTATCCAGAATATTGCCATCTCGACCTTGAATACAAGTTATTCTATTGAATTCCCTCCTTGTTTTGGTGGAGTTACGAAAAAACCTAGTGTTCTTATCACCATCCCGAAGCTAGACCTCTCTCGACTTTTTCCTCCAAAAAACCTCTTCCTTGGCCAACAAATCATTTAATTTATTTAAAAGCTCTTTCTCTTGATAGAATCTCACAACATCCATCCCATGGTTAATGACTTCTTCATTCAATTTTTGGAATGCTTCCTTCGCCTCACGCTTCTCTTCAAAAATATTCTTCAAACACACCCTATTCCATTGTTTGAGATGTTGCTTAATTGACTTCAATTTTGAAACAAAGTTGAACTTTGACCAGCCTCGACCACTATTGGATTAAGTCCAAAAAGTGTGGATCATGCAACCACATATTCTCAAACTTGAATGGGCATCATACCGATGATACTGCTGAAGCCCGCTCTCCAATTTGTACAAGTGAAACACCTATTCCTTGTGGCAATCTTGAGTAGAGTGTTGTCTTCCATAAACCTTTCAAAGTCATTTTGGGATTGAAGTCTGACACCTATACCCCCTTTTTTGTTTGAAGCCCGCAAAATGGCGTTGAAGTCTCCCCCTAGAATTACAAATTCAAAGGTTCGATTGTTACAAAAAGTGCTTCGCTCCCTCAACAACTTTCTTTTTTCAATGCAATTCATGGGACCATATACATTAACCAAAATAAAGTTCAGGTTTGACACTAGACTCCTAACCTTGCATGCTTGCCACTTTTTTGCAGTAACAATTTCTTCCAACCACACACACTGGAGGTGCAATATTTCATAATCCCACCAAAAGCCCCATTCGCATTCACACCAAGTTCTTGCGAAATTCATAGTTTCTTAATAAAGCTTTCTTTCTCAATTTCACCGAATTTGGTCTCTTGAAGTAGGAAATTTTCCACCTGGAGATGCTCCATTTGATGCCTAATCAGGCATCGCTTGTTAGGGGCGTTCAAGCCCCTAACATTCCAAGTTATAATCCTCATGTTTGTTCAGGAAGGGGATCATCCTTCCCTACTTTCAACATCTCATTGATTTTCAACTGTCCACAGGCTTCCTCATCCCACTTTAGTTTCTCTTGATTGGGGATCTTGCCTCTTCGCTTTGCTTTGCCATAGTCTGGGGACAACTTGCTAGGCTCCTTTTGGCATATGCCCAAACCACATGCCACCTTGGGAATTGTAGGAGCCGAATCCAATTGAGCCTGCAGTGGAGGGAGACCCATGCCATCCACCACCCACTGATAGGGCTCACCAACATGAAACTCAACATACCCTTCCCCCTCAAGTGCCTCATTTTCCAACCTTAAGGTGCCATCTTTGGCCACTTTCGCTAATTCGGCTAGTTCCACTGCCACCTCCATTAGCGAGTCCAAGTCGTCTACCTTGATGTTGGGAACCATCACTTCCAATGCATTAGAAATTTTTTCCTTCAAGACCTCCCTTAAAGCTTGATCATCCTGATCCAATTTTTCAACCACCTCTGCTTCAACCATTACAACTTCAATCGCATTTCCATTCTTCTCTATAGGTTTGATAACCTATATCGGCCTCCCTAGAGGCGAATTTATTGGAGCATCTTGCCTGACTTCATTTTGATTTTCCTGAACCACCATCATAGAACTACTAGGTCTCAGATCCCTCGTCTCTTGGAAAGCTCTCTTTCCATCCAAGCCTTTCTCTAGTGATCGCCAATAGATTGTGTCCAAAAGACTATTTTTTGTAGATGGTTCCAAAACCAAAGGTTGGTTCAGTTTATCCCAATTCGTGAAAAGTTTGATTTCCCTCCAGAACTGGCAATAAGGCTTCCTTTCTACACACATTCGAACATAGGTGGTAATATTATCCAACAACACTCTTTCCTCAGCACAAACAAATTTCCAAAGGTGATCTCCAATTTGTTCTAAGATATCTAGTTGCCAGAACTCCATGGGAAGATTTGGCAAGCTATACCAATCCTGCAACCATTCCATCTGATGCTTCAACGGATCAAACCCAATTTCCCATTTGCGAATATAGAACCTGAAACCCTTCATTAGCCAAATGCCCTTGAAGATCTGATCTATGATGTCACTATTTGGGCATATTACTACAAATAATCTATTTTCCAATGCTTTGAATTTCATTTCCTCACCCCACGGACCGTGCTGCCAATAGATAAGACTATGCAAATTCAAAGATGGCCCATGCCACCTTGCAATCAGTCCTCATTGCTTTAGAAATGAAATCAAAGGCCAAAGAAATTTTGAACCAGTTACCAACGAAGTCCTATTGCTCCTCTTCAAATGAGGAGAGCCAGCCCCGCCCCTTGGGTTGTTTCCCACAAAATGGTTTCCTGGGCAAAAACTATTTCTACCCCACGCATCGCCCTTGAAACTAGGGGAGTCCTTTATTCTCCTCTCCCGTTGCAAATTATCCTTTTCGAATCTCTGGTTCACTCGATTGTTGGAATTCTAGAACTGACCATTCCATGCCTGCTCTTCACAATTCCTACTTCTCCTCCAATTCAAATTTGAAATAAATTTTGGCGCCACAACTCACTCTTTACCTAAAATTGCACATTTTCCCTCGGAATAGTATGTGTGCCCGCTTTTACCCTTTTGCCATCATCTTCCACTTTCTTTTCCTTCGAAGCCCTATGCAGATCACCAGGGCCACCACCCACGAACTGGTTCACCGTGTCATTTTGTACTTCTACAAAAATTCACTCCCCTCCACTCGCCATCCCACCCTTGTATATCGAAAATGGAGACATTACAATACTTGTATAGATTTTTAAAAATACTTCATTAATCTATCTTTTAACCAAATGATCATAATATCCTTTATTTTCCATCTCCATTTTAATTCTAAAGGGGTATTTCATAGATTTCTCTTCTTTTGGGGACAAAATCACATAACAATTCTCCCCCTGTAAATTAGTTGTTGTCCTCAATAACATGCGATACATCTACATCACAACTCAAAACATATAATCAATAATTAATAGAATTGATATTGAATACATTCATTCTTCATATATATATATATATATATATATATTCATCTGCATCCTTTTCTTCTTTCTCTTCATAGATATCTCTCTTTGATTGCTTGAAGGAAATTATTTTTGTCAATCAAAATTATGACAAGTATTGTACATACATACATATAAGAATTTTACAATTGAAGAAACTGAGGCTATTTTATACTTTTAATCACATATTTTTCAATTTAATCAATTTTCTCTCATGTAAGTCCTTTAATCAACTGCTTTTTGAAAACTTTGCAAACTAGCGCCTTGGCTTCATCTTTGGCTGTATGAATATCTAGCAAGGACGCAAGGAACCTAGAGACAATTTGAGAATTCACTTGGGGATTTTCGTGCAGCACCAAATGCTCCTTCTTGAACACCATTTTAATGGCTACCATCGTATGTGGATCAATATTCAAGAGAATGTGCTTAACACGCTGATTAGAGACCCTACCAAAGGCATTTTCACGCTCTTTGCAACCAAGTTGAATTGGGGTATTGGCCCCAAAGAAAGCTAGAGAATCGACAGACATATGCATAGTGAAGTTCATTTTTTCTACCATTGAAAGCAACCTCAAGGTTGCCCAGAGCCGAGAGGAAAGGAAAATGAGCTTTCCTAGAGCCAAGAGGAAAGGAAAACACAGAGTCCAAATGCCACCTTTGAGAGAGTGAACACTTTAAATGCGTGAAGGATTATTATGTTGTCCAAGTAGTGTTTACCACCCTATGGCCCAAACCACAATGACCTACCACCATTCGGTGTCATGAGTACAACGATTCAAAATGAAGGCCAAACATGATGCCAGCGAGTGTAATGGTCCCATCCAATCTGAGTATGGTGTATCTGTATCATTATTACCTTTACTTGCCAAGATATGAATTCAAGGCCATGTGGATTTTGTTGACAGGGCGTCCACACTCCTTAATCGCCTAGACTTACCCCCTAAAACGGAATTTCCACAATTCCATGTGGAAAGTTTCCCTCCCTTCCACCCAGAATTTTGTTCCAAGTCAATAAACCACTTGGGGAAAGCTTTGTGCCATCTGCGCCCAAGTTTGAAAGCTCATCTGCTTCCGTGTTTCCTTCCCTCAACATGTGATTGATTGTCACCAATTCAAAACCATCCAACAATTGAAGGGCCATTTCTAGGCCCGCATTCAATTTCCACTATGCCATATGTTTGGTTCTTAGGGCATTAATAACAAGAGAGGAATCTCCTTCGATCACCAATTTCTTTATTCATAGCTCCCTGCAGAATCTCAAACCCAAAATCAAAGCTTGCATCTTTGTAGCATTGTTCATGCCTATCCGAAGAGGTTTTTCTAGTCTACCAACTTTATTGGATTGCCAATCCTTCACAATACAACCCACCCCTGAAATGCCAAGATTACCCCGAGAGCTGCCATCAAAGTTCAATTTGAACCAACTAGTTTCTGGAGGTTGCCAGACCACCTTGCTTCTTTCCAATTGAGTTGTCGAGCCACCTTTACCAACATGAGGGGGGGCCTTGAGGCCATGCCAATTTTTCAACATTACGACATCCCAAGGTGTGAAGACCATTTTGAAAACCCGAATCTCTGCCAACCTTGCATTAACAGTCTCTACAATGCATGCCTTGATTTTATTTAGAGGAGATTGATGGGGCATTGCTTGATCCTGGAAGATACGCCTATTCCTTTCTTTCCTAATTTTCCAAATTACTAGTGACAAAATAGTAAACCATAATGTTCCAAAGATTGCATTCTTGTAAAGCTTTGGTTAGCTTATTAGTAGTCCCAAAACCCTATTTAGGAGATTCATTTTCCAATTGAGTTTCATGCACAACAAAGTCCAACAATTCTGCACAAAAGGGCATCTGACAGATAGATGCTCACCAGATTCCTCCACTTGTTTGCAAAGTACACATCGCGATGGGCCAACATATCCCAAATGCACAAACCTGTCAGTTGTGAGAACTCTCCCTGCATCGCAACCCAGGTGAAAATGAATATTTTTGGGAGACATGTGGGCTTCCAACATAGTTGGGTGGGCACTTATCACTGGGCCACCTCTAGGCCAGCAATAACTTTGTAGCCATATTTGGCGTTGTAGGCACCATTAAGGGAGGCATTCCAATACAACTTGAATGCCTGCCCAATCTTGGGAAAATACTTCGTTTGGCCAACTTAGCTTCATAAGCTTCTGCCACCCTGGGATCCACACCTAACTCATGAATGTTTTTCCAATGATAAATGGGGCAACTATCCTCGCAATAGATTGTTAGGAATTCTACCACTTTACTTCCCCAATCTTGTTTTGTTACAAATTTGGGTTGTGCAAGATCCTCCCTTTCTTCCAATTTTGGATTCCCTTCCCAGGAACCTTCCCAGAAGAGTTCATTTTTCCCATCATTTATCTCCCATGTTAGATGATCCACTATAAAATGCTTGTGACTGCTAATGAAGTTCCAAAATCTTGATCCTTTGGGGAGTGATCTAGAAGAAAAAATGTTGTGCTCTTCCCCATAGAGATACTTCACTTTGACTATTTTGACCCATTTGAGATTTTGTTTGGAGTGAATTGTCCACAGGAGCTTAGCCCCCAACACTTGATTTTGTAGTTGCATATTCCTCAAACCTGCCCCATCTGCCTCCTTGAAATCACAATTTTTTTTCCATTTTATTAAAAGGAATTTATGTTGGTCCGAAATGCCTTGCCAGGAAACATTTTTCATTTTCTGATTAATAGCTTTGTTTGCACTACTTGACAATGGTAGACAAGAGAGCATATAAATGGGGATTGTTGAGATGACAAACTTGAGCATTATTAATCGACCTACCCCAGAAAGCCACTTATTTTTCAAGGATGCCATTTTTGCATTGACTTTTTGTATCACCAAATCCCATAATTTACCAGGCTATAGGCCTTTGGCTAAAGGAAGACCCAAATAATTGGAGGTGAGTGTTCCCTTGCGAAAACCCAAAATACGCAAAATTTGTATTTCTCTAACTATCCTATTATTGAAAAAGAAAATTTCAGATTTGGCTTGACTTACCTCTTGCCCAGAGGCCAAAGAGTATTGATCCAAAATCCGTTTGAACTCATGCACTTCTTTCACTGAGGACGCACCAAAGAGCATGTTGTCATTTACAAATTACTAGTGAGTGACAACCAGAATGCCTCTAGTTATCTATAACCCTTCCAAGTGACCTTCTATTCTTGCTTTTGAAAAATCTCTACCAAGAGCATTGGCCATTATGATAAACAAAAAGGGGGAAAGGGGATCTACTTGCCTCAACCCCCTCAAAGCATTGAAGAAGCCTGTTGGGGAACCATTTAGCAGAACTGGTAATCTCGAGCAAGCAATCCAAGAAAATAACCAATTCATCGATGACCTATCAAAGTCGAAAGCTTCCATTACTTTTAAGAGGAAGCGCCAATTAACCTTGTTATAGGCTTTTTTAATGTCAATTTGATTAGCATAGCCTGCCGCTACATTTTCTAAATAGAGTGAATCATCTTCTGAGCTATGATGGCCCCATCGAAGATGGATCTACCAAGAACAAACTTCATTTGTTCTTCTAAAATGATGAAGGGAAAAAATTTCTTGATTCTCTTTGCAATGGTCTTTGCTAGCACTTTATAAATAATATTGCACAAGGAGATTGGGAAAAAGTCTTCAAAGGAATCAAGCTTGTCTTTTTTTCGGATGAGAGAAATGAAGGTGTTGTTAGCCTCTTTAAGTACTGTAACAATGTATCTAGCTTCTTCCAATGCCTCAACCATATCCAACCGGGTGATTTTCCAACATTTTTGAAAGAAGCCTATCGGGAATCCCTTCAGACTAGGGGCCTTGTCTAGATGTAATTGAAAAAGTGCCTCCTTTAATTATTTCTCACATAATTTGGATTGTACAATGTCATTTTGAGCTGCAATGATCAAATGTGTAATGCCTTGGAGAAGCTCACATGGACCTTCTTGGATGTGGGATCCACAAGGTTCATTGAGAAGGGACTGGAAAAAAATCAACCAGTGCAGTTGCAATGTCCTCTACCTTATCCAGAATATTGCCATCCGACCTTTAATACAATTTATTCTATTGAATTCCCTCTTTGTTTTGGTGGAGTTACGAAAAAACCTAGCGTTCTTAACACTACCCTAAAGCCAGACCTTCTCAACTTTTTCCTCCAAAAAACCTCTTCCTTGGTCAACAAATCATTTAATTTATTTAAAATCTCTTTCTCTTGATAAAATCTCACAACATCCATCCCATGGTTAATGACTTCTTCATTCAATTTCTGCAATGGTTCCTCCGCCTCGCGCTTCTCTTCAAAAATGTTCTTGAAACACTCCCTACTCCATTGTTTGAGGTGTTGCTTAATTGACTTCAATTTTGAAACAAAGGTGAGAAATTTTGACTCGCCTGGACCAAGCTCTGACCACCACTGTTGGATTAAATCCAAAAATTGTAGATCACACAACCACATATTCTCAAACTTGAATGGGCATCATACCGATGATTTTTCCCCTACAATATCCAGTAAGACTGGCAAATGGTCTGAACTAGTTCCAGGCAGGATGCACCCTTCCAAATTGAAAGGGAAACCACACAAATTCCATTTAAACAAAAACTTGTCCAATCTTTCCACAATATTGTTGAAGCTCGCTCTCTAATTTTTCTGGGTGAAACACCTATTGCTCGTGGCAATCTCGAGTAGAGGGTTGTCTTCAACAAACCTTTCAAAGTCAAATTGGGATTGTAGTCTGACACCTATACCCCCTTTTTCATCTGAAGCCCGTAGAGTGGCGTTGAAGTCTCCCCCTAAAATTACAAATTCAAATGCTAGATTGTTACAAAAAGTGCTTAGCTCCCTCCACAACTCCCTTTTTTGAATGCAAGTGATGGGACCATATACATTAACCAAACTAAAGTTAAGGTTTGACTCTAGACTCCTAACCTTGCATGCTTGCCATTATTTCATAGCAACAATTTCTTCCAACCACACACACTAGAGGTGCCATAATGTCATAATCCCACTGGAAGCCCCATTCGCAATCACACCAATTCCTTGCAAAATTCTTAGTTTCTTAATAAAGCTTTATTTCTAATTTTCACCTAATTTGGTCTCTTGAAGCATGAAAATTTCCACATGGAGACACTCCATTTGATGCCTAATCAAACATCGCTTGTTAGGGGTGTTCAAGCCCCTAAAATTCCAAGTTATGATCCTCATGGTTGTTTAGGAAGGGGATTACCCTTCCCTACTTTCAACATCACATTGATTTTCAACTGTCCAGAGGCTTCCTCATCCCACTTTAGTTTCTCTTTATTCGGGATCCTTCCTCTTTGCTTTACTTCACGATAGTCTAGGATGACTTGCTAGGATCCTTTTGGTGTATGCCCAAACCACCTGCCACCTTGGGAATTGGAGGAGATGAATCCAGTTGAGGCTGCAGTGGAGGGAGACCCATGTCATCCACCACCCACCGATAGGACTCACCATCATGGAACTCAACATCCCCTTCCCCCTCAAGTACCTCATTTTCCAACCTTAAGGTGTCATCTTTGGACACTTTGGCTAATTTAGCTAGCTCCATTCCAACCTCCATTAGCGATTCCAAGTCATCTTCCCTGATGTTGGGAACCATCACTTCCAATGCATTATAAATTTTTTCCTTCAAGACCTCCCTTAAAACTTGATCCTCCTAATCCAACTTTTTAGCCACCTCTGCTTCAACCATTACAACTTCAGTCTCATTTCCATTATTCTCTATAGGTTCAATAACCTCTATTGGCCTCCCTGGACACAAACTTATTGGGGCATATGGGCTAACTTCATTCAGATTTTCCTAAACCACCATTACAAGACTACTAGGTCTCAGATCCCTCACCTCTTGGACAACCCTCTTTCCATCCAAGCCTTTCTCTAGTGGTCGCCAATAGATTGTGTCCAAAAGATTGTTTTCTGTAGATGGTTCCAAAACCAAAGGTTGGTTCAGTTTACCCCAATCCGTGAAAAGTTCAATTTCCCTCAAAAACTATCAGTAAGTCTTCCTTTCTACACACATTCTAGCATAGGTGGCAATCTTATCTGACAACACTCTTTCCTCCACACAAACAAATTTCCCAAGGTGATCTCCAATTTTTTCCAAAATATCTAGCTTCCAGAACTCCATGGGAAGATTTGGCAAGCTATACCAGTCCTGCAACCATTCCATCTAATGCTTCAATGGATCAAACACAATTTCCCATTTGTGAATATAGAACCCAAAACCCTCCATTAGCCAAATTCCCTTCAAAATATGATATATGATGTCGTTGTTTAGGTGTATTACTACAAAGAATTTTTTTGCCAATGCTTTGAATTTCATTTCCTCACCCCACTGACCTTGCAACCAATGGATAAGACTATCTTAATTCAAACATGGCCCATACCACCTTACAATTAGTCCTCGTTGCTCTAGAAACAAAATCAAAGGCCAAAGAAATTTTGAATCGATTACCAACGAAGTCCTATTGCTCCTCTTTAGATGAGGAGAGCCAACCCCGCCCCTTGGGTTGTTTCCCACATAAGGGTTTCCTGGGCGAAAACTGTTTCTACCCCATGCATCACCTTTGAAATTGGGGGAGTTCTATCTTTTCCTCTCTCATTGTGGATTATCCTTTTCAAATCTCTAGTTCGCTTGATTGTTGGAATTCCAGAATTGTCCATTCCATCTCTACTCTTCACGATTCCTTCTCCTCCAATTCGAATTTGAAATGCATTTTGGCGCCAAAACTCATTCTTTGCCTGAACTTGCACATTTTCCCCTAGAACAGTATGTGCGCTCGCTTTTACCCTCTTGCCATCAACTTCCACTGCCTTCCCCTCCAAAGCCCTATGTAGATCACCAGGGCCACCACCCACGAATTGGTTCGCCGCACCATTCTGGACTTCGACAAAAAATTGTTCCCCTTTGCTTGCGATCCCACTCTTATATATCGAAAATGGGGACATTACAATACTTTGTATAGATTTTTAAAAATAATTTATTAATCTATCTTTTAACCAAAGGATCATAATATCCTTTATTTTCCATCTCCCTTTTAATTCTAAAGGGGCATTTCATATATTTCTCTTCTTTTGGGGAAAAAATCACATAACAAATCTCCCCCTCTAAATTAACTGTTGTCCTCAATAACATGCAATACATCTGCATCACAACTCAAAATATATAATCAATAATTAACAGATTTTATATTAAATACATTCATTCTTCATATATATATATATAATTTCTTCTTTCAATTCATAGATATCTCTCTTTGATTGCTTTTAGGCAATTATCTTTGTCAATCAAAATTATGACAAGTATTGTACATACATACATATAAGAATTTTACAATTGAAGAAACTAAGGCTATTTTATATGTTTAATCACATATATTTCAATTTAATCAATTTTCTCTCATGTAACTCCTTCAAAGTATTACAATGTAATCACACAATTGCATATCCAATACTATGTGGCCATTCATAGTTTATAAATGTATAATTATATCTTCAACATACATTCCAGGATGATATTCATGCATTTTGGACCACGTGAATATCCACTTTTCAAATAGAATCTTAGTTTTATAGAATTAAGACAAATATAAAAGGTTATTGGGTTGATCAAGTCCAATAAAAATGTACAAATTAAAACAAAAGATGATACAAATAATCTCACAATGCATTTTAAATAGCAATTTATTGTCACCTAGAGAGTACTTCATAAGGAAATACTAGCTTTTTCCTTTAAGAAACAAGCTTAATTATATCTCAATTTACTTCTAGGATGAATATTTGTTCAATTATGTGGTTGGATGAAGTTTTGGCTATAAAAATGAGGATACCTCACATTGACAACCATGTTGTAAACCTAATAGTAAAGTGGAATATAACTTTTTACTGGGGATATCATCATAAAAATAAATATTAAGGGTACACAAGGAGAGGAAATATTATGTCATTCCATAAATACATCTCTAGGCTTGGACACCTTTTTATATGATATTATTAGATTGTGTATGACAAAATAATTAGTAATTTTAATTTTCTTAGAGGTTATCTCTCCCCCTGTAAAACTCAACATGTCTCCATGTCTCATCCTAAGAAACAACACAATATTTTCAAGTTTTAAGATGTAGAAATAGCTTGCCCCTATGGGTTATATCCTATAAATATGTTATTCTCAACAATTCATTCCAAACATATTGTCATTTCTCTAAATTTAAAATGTAAATCCGAGGACCTATGGGTTATGGACCCATAATGTAGCTTAAAATAGACTTATGTAACAAACTTGGGTGTACCTTGATATTTATATCAACTTTATTAAGAAACATGTATGGTTAATATTGATGTTCTTGATCTTTAATCATGAATGTAGAGCAACTCTAATCAAGAGGAAGACAACCAATGTTGGTTTTTATAGAAATTAGCATTTGGAAGGGCTTAACACCTAAATGCTATCTCCATCTTGTCCAAATCATAAGATTACAATGTAAGCTTCTTACATCAGGAACCAAAGAGATACATTCCTCAACCAAGTGAACCACTAGATGATCAAGGCCAATGTGAGGTACAAGAATAAAATAAAAAGATGCTCCACAACAAGGATGATTGGAATCAACAACATGGGTAATGTTAAAGAAAAAATTGATATAAGATCAAGTAATGGAAAAAATGCAAGTTGGAAGTCTATAAACAAGCACTCTATGCCCCGTTATAAAATTCAAATAAGGAGAAAATCATGAATTCTTATATTGCTTAAAGAATCATGTGAAAATCCAAGTCCCCATAGCCTCATAGAGGGAAGAAAATAATGTCTTATAAATGTAATATTATTCATGTGGGAATGCAAAATAATGTGATTGATCTAGATCATCAAAAGAGAAGTGAAGAAAGAATAGACGTTTGCAAATCCATGGTTGCACATTAATCATCATGTGTAGTGCCATATCAAACCCAAAGGTAACTTAATTCTTTGTTTGAGGAGTTTAATCCTTAAAAAAACTCCCTATCATATCAAGATAATTAATTCAAATTACCTTTGATATGGGCCACCATCATGTGTAAGGTTTCTAGTCATCGTGATCATTTGAATCTCTTGTTGAATATTCTACCAAAAGCCTAAATCAACAACATATATCACACCAAGGATGAGGAGGCGAGGAGGCTTTTTGGGCATCACATGAAGAGAAAAATCAAGGATATGAAATTATGTTATATTATCACTAGATTCCTTCATTTCTTTTCATTTGGTTGGTAGGAACAAGAGCAATCCATGATGCTTTATCCATTGGAAAAACTTTTTATTACTTATAGTTTGTTATGGGAAATGTGTCTTACTTAGAGCTAGACTCTAGAATTTTACTTGTTCCTAATGAAAAAATTGCAGCCATGGATTACCATCCATACGCTTAAAAAATATTGGAAATAGACTAATATTAGCGTATCTAGAGCAAGGATGAAGATAAGTCTCTATTTCACAGCTTCCATCAATGCTTAAGACATTAGCTTTGAGTATAGATGAAGAAGATGAAGTCAACGTGGAGCTAGGAGGGATACACACCTAATAATAATTGTCACTAGAAACCAAGGGAAGATTTGAATCATTGACAGAGGTGAAATATTTGTCTTGAAGGGTGCGTGGATCCTTGACCTGTATGGTAGACGTCATTTAACCCTATCATAATTATAGATCAATGGTGAAGACACCACCTTGTCTTCACTAAGATAAGTTGTGTACTTCTTATAATATGATACACCAATAAATGGTTTCTCTACAAACATCATGAAATGATTTGCAGGACTGCACATAATGGATTTGTTGAGCATATTTGAGCATCGATCAAACCATCACACCCTTTCACAAAAAGTTGTCTTTTAATAATTATTTAAATAAATAATTATTCTTCCTTCTTAAAGAGTGTTTATATATATATTCTTTATTAATCTCTCTTTTTTAGACTGCAAGAATCAGTCGGGTATACGTCCCCTTATAAATTGTAATGTGCATGGTAAACTTTTTCACGGGTGAAAGTATAAAATATTTGGGATGTACAATGAAGATTCCATGAGTAAGCTCACAATTGATAGGTTGTTGGGTATAGATAAATGGCCCAATACCATTAACCCAATTGACATGAAAAGATTACTCAATGAGTTTGATGACAAGATTTCTCGTAGAAATATCAAAAGGTCTACAAAATAATGGTTGGAATATAAGGCAATAGCTAGACCATAATTTGATGGGAGGATACACTCAAAGGAGGATGACAAAGATGATGAATGTTATGAAGCTTGCCTAGGATAGGGGAAATTGAAATTGTCAAAGTTTCTTCAAGGGCCACTTCACCTTCAAATACTCTCACAAATTTTGTTCTTATGTCAACACAAGTGGGCACTCCTATACAATGCACCAAAGCTCTACTATAAGACATTTCATTCATGTCTAAGGTTATTATTCCCATTGTCCTAATAAGTTATAATATTTCCCCTATTTTTCTATATGTTAGTATTTCTTTTGTTCTTATCGATGTTTCTAATAAGTTTGGTATAGTAAATGCTTCTCAAATCTTATAAGAGTAATTCCATTTAAGGATTCAAAATCTCCTTTTTTTTCCATGAAGGTTGATCCTATGGTTGTGTTTGAGAGTGGCCAAGGTCAAGGTATTGCATTAACTAGTACTTCTCTCATTTCTATTGTAGATGTGTTTGGTGATTTTTTAGTTTCAGTTTCTAGGGTGCCTTGTGTTTCAAATCTAGACATTGTTTTAGTGTCTTTAATGCCATTGCAGGAAGAATATAGTATCTAAATTCTCTAGTTTGTGTCTTTTCCTATAATGTCTACTATTGTTACTATAAGTCCAATTCATTCTAGTGTACCAATTCTATCACTTTTTTATAGCAATATTTAAATAAATTTAGAGATCGCCATAGAAGAAATGGTGACTTTAAGAGTTATGAGCCATAATTTGTTGATCGATGAAAACCAAAAGTTAATAATAAAACTTAATTTGAGTGTGCAATTAAATGATGTTTATTTAGAGTTGGAATAAGATTAAGTTATAGGGAAAGTAAAGAGGGTGATAAAAATAAATAATCAATCCCTATGAAAAGACATTATCATGGAAATAGAACATGAATTATTTTCAGTTTCAAGAAACAAAATAGCTTGAAGACATACCTTATGCAATAAAATCCATACTAGATTTAGTTGTGGATCATGTTTAACATATAATTATAGAGAATGAGATAGAATAAAATAAGTTTTGTTGAGGTACCTAAAGACTTAGTGAAATATATTAATAAGAATTTAAAGTAGGTGTATAATAAGGTTTTCCAAGCATATGCAATTTAATATCTTGATAAAGCCTTAGTGAAACTGAAATTTTTTAAGATTAATAAAATGATGGATAAGGTAGACTTCATTAGGTAGGTCAAAGTAGATTGTAGGCCAATAAATGTTAATATAATGACTATGGTTGATTTGTAATTGGCTTCCAATTTTCTTATCAAGGTCGACAAGACAATCTAAGGATAGAGACAAACTATTTATTTGCAAGAAGAGGAAGTAGATAAGGAGACCCTACAATTACATAGTTTATTTAAATATATTGGTTATAAAAAAATCTTAAATGAGAAAAAAATAATTGGTTAACCAAATAGTTATGATGTTGCTATTAAGATTCAACTGTGTAGTTTTGAGTCAAACTCGTTGACCCATGTTTTCATGAGTAGTGGTTCAGAAGAACCCATCTCTCATGATAATGAATGGTCCACTTAGGACTCATTGCATCTAGGTGATGCTCACAGAGGTGCAGCATTGGGCCTTCTCGGGAGGTCACCCATCCCAATACAACTCCAACTCAAGCGCTCTTAACCACAGAGTTCTCTCCAAGGTTAAACCCACTTAGCTTGCAACCTCATTTGGAAAACCTTCAACAATTGTTGTGCCTTATGAACCATTCATTCTAGAGCCCCTTTAGCTTATCAATTGATAAGTAGGAGGTATTCTCCACAGCAAGTCAAATTATGGTATTGCTATCAAGATTCAACTGTGTAGTTTCGAGTCAAACTCATTGACCCATATTTCATGACTAGTGGTTCACAAGAACCCATATCTTATGATAATGAATGGTCCACTTAGCACTCATTGCATTTAGGTGATGCTCATAGAGGTGAAGCACTGGGCTTTCCTGGGAGGTCACCCATCCTAGTAATACTCCAGCTCAAGCGTGCTTAACGACATAGTTCTCTCCAAGGTTAAACCCACTCATCTTGCAACCTCATTTGCCAAACCTTCAGGAAGTGTTGTGCCTTATGAACCATTCATTATAGAGCCCCTTTAGCTCATCAATTGATAAGTACGAAGTATTTTCCACAACGAGTCAAATTATGATATTATTATCAGGATTCAACTGTGTAGTTTCGGGTCAAACTCATTGATCCATGCTTCATGAGTAGTGGTTCACAAGAAGCCATCTCTCATGATAATGAATGGTCCACTTAGCACTCTTATGTAGAGCCAAGGTGAAGGTTAATCACAACAATTTCTAGTATCAACTTAAAACAATGAACTCTTCAACCAATACCTTCAACCTATCAAGCATCAACTCTCCCTCAAGGAGTCTTATTCCTCCAACTTTCGAAACAAGCACAAATCTTCTCCAAGACCCTATCAAAACCTTCAACATGCTTCTAATGGAAAGTTAGATCATTCGACAACACTCTTCAAATGTATTTCATTGGACATATCAAAACTCATTAGTTGACCTTGTTTACCTTGTAGTAGTGGGAACCCGATTTTTTCCCACTTTCACTCAGATTCTCCAAAGGACTTACAAAAAAAATATTGGTTTTAGATACCCTTTTGGGTCCTATAAAACATATCTTAAACTTAGCCACAACTCTTTTGGAGTTTATCTAACTTTCAGTAAGACCAACATGGAAAAGGCTACTCAATTAGGCATGTTTTCCAAAAAAAGTACCTCACAAACACCTGCCCTCTGAAAAATTCCTTCAAACAGTCAAAATATATGTGAAAAAGATTTAAATTATCCAATTTATTCACCAGTTCAAGGACTTTTTCATACTGTTCTCACAAACCCTCATTTTAATGCAATTTTTAAGGGTTTTTAATGGAAAGCACCATTCCATGACTCCTCCAATCGACCCAATGCCCAAAAAATCCTCCAATAACTCTACACAGACTCATCAGACCCTCACAAAGTCCCTACAAGCACTCATTTACAAAAAACCCCTCTTTGGTTCCTCATCTTCGATGTTGGAAAACCCCTTGTTCAGACCTAGGGCAGTCATAAGAATGCCATACAAAGACCACTTCTTATTCCCAATTTCATTTACAAACTTGTCCTAACATGTTCTCAATCAATCCACCAAGATACAGTGGTGAACAGTAGGTGGATTGATTGTTACATCTAAATTTGCCTCAAACCTTTAATTCAGCCAAACAAAGAAAATCACTGTGTTTTGTTGTTTCCTTCTACAAACAAATGACTTAAGACAAAAATCAAAATTAAATGAATTAGAACACATACATACACATTCCCTGAAGTTTCTAGAGCAAGGAAAATCTGTATGAGACCGTACAACACTCTGAAATCTCAGGAAAACAGTGTTTTTACCAGAAAATTGCTCAAAAATTGTGGCCTCTATTATATGGATTTGTTACAAAACTCTTCAACAGTCCTCTTTTCGACCTTGGAAAGGTTTTTAAAGAATTTTAAGGACAACCACCTTCAAACCAATGCCCATAACCAACCTTTGGATTAGTTGGTTTCTTAAATTACAATTGTTTGCTAATGTTGTTTTGTTAACATTTTACAACTTCCATACTTTCCAATTGCTTCTAGGACACAAAAACACCCTCCATTTACATTGTGTTTGGTCTCTTAGACCTTATTAGGAAAAATAAACTTAAATTCACTAACATTACCCTACTTATGCATTCAAACAATAAAAAAATGGATGATGTAGTGTAGGTGCTCCTGCACCACACTCATTGCATCTAGGTGATGCTCACAGAGGTGAAGCATTGGGCCTTCTTGGGAAGTCACCCATCCCAATAATACTCCAGCTCAAGTGCGCTTAACCACAGTGTTCTCTCCAAGGTTAAACCCACTTAGCTTGCAACCTCATTTGCAAAACCTTCAGCAAGTGTTGTGCCTTATGAACCATTCATTATAGAGCCCCTTTAGCTCATCAATTGATAAGTAGGAGGTATTTTCCATAGTGAGTCAAATTATGATATTGCTATCAATTGATGAGCTAAAGGGGCTCTATAATGAATGGTTCATAAGGCACAACACTTGCTGAAGGTTTTACAAATGAGGTTGCAAGCTAAGTGGGTTTAACCTTGGAGAGAACTTTGTGATTAAGCGCGCTTGAGCTGGAGTAGTATTGGGATGGGTGACATCCTGGGAATGCCATTGCTTCACCTATATGAGCATCACCTAGATGCAATGAGTGCTAAGTGAACCATTCATTACCATGAGAGATGTGTTCTTGTGAACCACTACTCATGAAACATGGGTCAATGAGTTTGACTTGAAACTACACAGTTGAATCCTGATAGCAATATCATAATTTGATTCATTGTGGAAAATACCTCCTACTTATCAATTGATGAGCTAAATGGACTCTATAATCAATGGTTCATAAGGCACAACACTTGTTGAAGGTTTTGCAAATGAGGTTGCAAGCTATGTGGGTTTAACCTTGGAGAGAACTTTGTGGTTAAGTGCACTTGAGTTGGAATAGTATTGGGATGGGTGACCTTCCAAGAAGGAGCAATGCTTCACCTCTGTGAGCATCACCTAGATGCAATGAGTGCTAAGTGGACCATTCATTATCATGAGAGATGGGTTCTTGTGAACCACTACTCATGAAACATGGGTCAATGAGTTTGACTCGAAACTACACAGTTGAATCCTGATAGCAATATCATAATTTGACTCGCTGTGGAAAATACCTCCTACATATTAACCAAATAGCGTTTCACACCATAGTAAAGTATTTCACAAAGGAATTTTTCTAAAAGTTAGATTCTCTCATTAATGAAATTGGAAAGGCCATTGCTAAATTCATGCTACATGCTAAAGTTAGTTTGGAAAGAATGAATAAGAAAGCCCATGTCTGTTGAGAATTGATGAAGTGGGTAATTGATGGGCTTATAGAAGAAATCAACAGGAATGTGTAATTAAGCATAATTAATAAAGAGAACCTTATTGTCAAATTTTTAGGCTTGTAGAATTATCACACTACTAAAGTCCTAGAGTGATTCATTTCAGACATGTTGCATACTTAGAATGTGTAGGAGGGAATGCATAGTTACACAAATTTCTAGAGTGGCTTATTTCTATTATTTTTGGATAATTTCCATTTTAGAGACATTTGGATTTTAATTATCTTGCTTAAATTTATTTCCCAATGATCTGGAGAATCTTCATCAAAAATTTAAGTTTCTATTTTATCTCCAGAATTGGCATCATCAGGAAGAGTTCAAAATTCTGACTCCAACGCAACTCGAACGAAGTCAAACAGAGCTACAGAGCCTAAGATATGCCTAGTCAAACCTTGGTCAACTTAGGGCCTAGGACAGAGGGAAAAAAGGGTCAAAACTCTAAGTCTCCAAAAGTGATCAAAATTTGCCTCAATGTGAAGAGCTCATCTAGAGCTTTCCGACAACGTTCGTTTCACACGAATCAGACTCTGTTTGCTCGAGTTATGAGCAATCAAAGGTCACATTTGACTAGAGTTGACCAGGTACAATGATGATGTCAGTATTCAGTCATCATCAGCCAATCACATGTTGACATGTGGTAAAATCTAGACGAATAAAAATAATAATAAAAGAAAACGCACCTAATCCTAAGCCTTAAAACAAGGAAAACAAAACCCACACCTACCTCCCACGTGCGTGCTTACTTGGGGCAAATTTTAAGGAGGAAAAGGTGGGCTTTACTTGGTAAAACAAGTAAAACAAAAAAACTAAAATATTTCCCTTAAAAATATATAATTTCAACCACTAAATTAATGGGTGGTAAGGAATAATTAATAAGCCCAAATTTAAAACAAAGTCCTCTAAAAGGATGAAACAATCAAACTCCTCTAAACAATATAATCCCAAATATGACAAAAATTAAGGGGCTTAGGGATTTTCATGTTTTTTTTAAATAATGTAAAATGGGAGATTTGAAGATTTTCGTGTAAATAAGGGGGATTTTTAAGTTGCATTTGTAAAAATGGATAGATAAGGTTGTTTTGTAAAATCAATTGGTTAGTAACCAAATTGATTAAATTCTCAATATAAAAAGGGGGGTTTAGAGGCTTAAGGACATACATTCAGGTGTTGAAGACTTAAGAGAATTTTGGAGAGATGAATTGTTGATCCTGTACGTCAGGAGAATGTTGGAATTCCATTGTGCTTGAAGGGAAAAGCTTGTAAACAAATGTAATGCCCAATTTTTGAAGATTTTAATCGGATCGGTCTACTCTTTTGGAGAGGGGCCTGAGACGTAGTCGTTCTTACGACGAACTCTGGTATCAAACTGTTTGCATTCTCTCTTTCTTGTCTCTCATTTTTAATTTTGTCTTTTCTTTATTTCATTCATTCAATTATGTTGTGTGTTAATTTTATTTTATAAGTTGGAATTGAAACCATAATTGTAATGCATTCGTGAAGCAAATGTCTTAAATCCTAAAACAGATCACCCAATAATTAGCTTACATATAAGTGGTGGTGTTTGAACTATTAAAATATATAAAAAATTAGATAATTAGAACAAATTTAGAGTTGTGATATTACTTAATTTTTCTTTGCAACATATAGTTATCTTCTTATATTTTCATGTGTGTGGAGTGAGTATGGAGAATTGAACATGATCCCTAAAGTTCAAGTATATACAATGATAGAATAATCAATTTTTTAGGTTATTTATGTGATAATCTTGTGCATGATCTTATGGTGGTGTGATGTCGTAAAATTGCACCCCTTGCAAGTTCACTTACACTTTTACAAACTTTTTAGTGTCCATTCCCTTAGTATTTGTGTAGGCTCATTTTAGCCCTTGCGTCAACCTTTTCCTTCTTAGGATGCTCATGACCCCTTTTCACCAGCTACTTATGTGCACCAACTTTGCATCAAACCTTGTGCTTTCCTCGTTCTCATTGTTTTTTAGCATGATATTTTTGGACACTAGCATGCCATATAGACGCTTGTGTGTTGAGCTAGTTTCCCATGACATTTCAATGTTCAAATGGTTGTTTCTGAGCTTTTTTCCACTTGTCACTTACCTTTGTCGATGGTAATGGCTTGGGATGCCTTGTAATAGCTCGAGAACCCTCTTTCCCCTCCTATTCTCTCTTTAAAAGT
>VDFB02020942.1:21113-62317 GCA_007258455.2 Sequoia sempervirens
AAATCAATTGGTTAGTAACCAAATTGATTAAATTCTCAATATAAAAAGGGGGGTTTAGAGGCTTAAGGACATACATTCAGGTGTTGAAGACTTAAGAGAATTTTGGAGAGATGAATTGTTGATCCTGTACATTAGGAGAATGTTGGAATTCCATTGTGCTTGAAAGGAAAAGCTTGTAAATAGATGTAATGCCGAATTTTTGAAGATTTTAATCGGATCGGTCTACTCTTTTGGAGAGGGGCCTGAGACAGTCATTATTACGACGAACTCCGTTATCAAATTGTTTGCATTCTCTCTTTCTTGTCTCTCATTTTTAATTTCGTTTTTTCTTTATTTCATTCATTCAATTATTTTGTGTGTTAATTTTATTTTATAAGTTGGAATTGAAACCGTAATTGTAATGTATTCGTGAAGCAAATGTCTTAAATCCTAAAACAAATCACCCAATAATTAGCTTACATATAAGTGGTGGTGTTTGAACTATTAAAATATAAAAAAAAATAGATAATTAGAACAAATTTAGAGTTGTGCTATTACTTAATTTTTCTTTGCAACATATAGTTATCTTCTTATCTTTTCATGTGTGTGGAGTGAGTATGGAGAATTGAACATGATCCCTAAAGTTCAAGTATATACAATGATAGAATAATCAATTTTTTAGGTTATTTATGTGATAATCTTGTGCATGATCTTATGTTGGTGTGATGTCGTAAAATTGCACCCCTTATAAGTTCACTTACACTTTTGCAAACTTTTTAGTGTCCATTCCCTTAGTATTTGTGTAGGCTCATTTTACCCCTTGCATCAACCTTTTCATTCTTAGGATGCTCATGACCCCTTTTCAATAGCTACTTATGTGCACCAACCTTGCATCAAACCTTGTGCTTTCCTCGTTCCCATTGTTTTTTAGCATGATATTTTTGGACACTAGCATGTCATATAGACGCTTGTGTGTTGAGCTAGTGTCCCGTGACATTTCAACATTCAAATGGTTGTTTCTGAGCCTTTTTCCACTTGTCACTTACCTTTGTCGATGGTAATGGCTTGGGATGCCTTGTAATAGCTCGAGAACCCTCTTTCCCCTCTTATTCTCTCTTTAAAAGTGGTCTTTTCAATTCATTTGGCCTTCTTAGGTTCTCTCTTGAACTCTCTTTTGCTTCTTGGACATTCTTTCTTTATTTTCTCACTCTCTCCAGCTTGCACAACTCTCTTGCTTGCTATAGTTGTCTCAAGCTATTACACATTCTCTACAAGTCTCTTGACTCTCACAACCCTCCCTTTATCTCTCTCTCTTTGGCTTCCTCAAGCCTTGCAGCTGATATATATTTATTTTCTTGTGTCTTTGAACATCTTGGTATTTCTCACATCCCTTGTTTATACATTTGTCTATCTCATCTATTTATCTATTTCATTGTCTATTATTTTCTCTAATTGTCTATCTAGTTGTCCATAGAGATGGAAAAACCGAAATGGGGGTTTGATTGAGGCAAGCCTCTAAACAACCCCAATAATTTTCCTTGATCTTATGTGTGCAGGTATTAAAGATATTCATTTTCTAGAGGCTTAATAGCTTGGTTACTTGTGAGCACATTCTTTCTCTCTTCCTTTATTTCATCATTTATATTCCATTTAACCTACATTTACTTTACTTTATTTCAGTTCTATTATATTCCATTATTTTCTTACATTTTAAGAGATCTTAATAGTCAAAATAGAAGTAGCCACTAAGTTGTTTTTTGAGATATTCTCTATTTTTTCTCTGTACGAGATGTTAGTGTGCCTTTGGGATGCCAACACGCCGCACCATTGTCCAGGTGCCACGTTGACTTGCTTTGGACAAGAGCTCATTAGTCTATCTAGAAAACCTATGTGACCTATTCATTTTGATTCTGGAACTCTCATTATTTTATACCGTTACTTGAGCTTCATTCCTTGAGGTAGTCTTGAGGTAGTTGACGACCATTTTCTCCTTGAAGACTTTTGCTTGTCTTGAGACTCAAGGGTAGTAAATCTCCTCCTCTATAGGTGGTTTATATGTGGATTTGATCTTTCAACTTTTCTTTGAATCTTGCACCTTAATAGTTAGTTATTGCAGGATGATGAGTGTTGTTGCTAGAGGTTTTATGGTTAATTTTTCTACATTGTGAACCTAGAATTGTAGTTCTATAAACCTTAAGTTCTATCTTTCCAGCCCTATATATTTTGATATTTATTTAGATAATTAGATAGATAGATTGTAATACGATAAAATATCAAGAAGTTTGGTTAAAATTTGTATTTGTACATGTTAGTTAATTTAAAATTAATTTTATTGCATCAAAACATATCAGGCAAAAATGAGCAAGGAAGACCAAAAAAGAGTAGGTGACTTCAGAGGGAAAGCTTGGGGTGATATCAAAGAAGATAGTCAGTCAAGGGATGAGCTTGCTACAGAAAGGAGATTGAATGGATGGTACCACACCCCATAGTGGATTTATGAAGGCGAGTGATGGGTGGACAAATGCCATTTGGAGTATCGATCCCATGAGCGTCAAAGACCGAGAGGCCAATGTCATTGGTCGCGTCATTGTTCGAAGAGTTGGAGCTGACAAAATGGTCTTCTATGGATTCAACAACATAGATGGAATCCCCAAAGAAGAGAAGCAATTCCGGTTCGAAGGTAGGAATACCAAAAGAAAAGAAACAACAACCAAACTACATTAAATTGAAATGGCTACATGAAAGGATGGCATGGATGGTTCTAGGAAAATAAGTCTCCAAGGGTGGACACATCTGATAGTTGGCAAAGCAAGGACACCTATTTCGAGCATGTGGTTGGTGGGATCACACAAATAGGCCTTGGAAAGGAAAGGAAAAGGTGGTAATCAATGAAGGACTACCTCATAAATATGAGGATTTGATAGGTAAGTCACCTAACCCTACTTTGATGAAGCATTTTGTTACTTTGGATAAGGAGCAAATAAAAAACTCAATAGAACGATTAAAGGAAATAGGGGGTTTTTGTCAAATGGGGGGGTGGCTGGTGGGATTTAGTGGATATAAGAAATTGGTGTTAGGAGAAATGGGGAAACCAAGTTCAGGTTAGGGCACTACCAAATACATAATTTTTTGGTAGAATTCCCCTCCAAAACTGAAAAGTGGAATGCCCTAAGCAATGGCCCACACTACTTAGACAGTTCTGAGATGCATTTGATTGATTGGTATCCTAATTTTGATCCATGTAAACATATAATTCAAGAAGGTTTGATTTGGGTTTGCCTCTACAATCTCCCTATTGAATATTGGGAAGAGGACATACAAAAATTGGGAAAAGCTTGGATAAAAAGGCGTAAGATAGATGTTTGGGTACATATGCCAGAATATGCCTGGGGCTGACTCTGCATCATACCTTTCCTTAGGAAATAGATATTTGTGTACACATGGGGTCTTGGCTTCAAAGTGTGGAGAGATAGGATCATATGAAATTGTACCTTTTGTGAAAATCCAAGGATATTGGACAATTGGAGTGTAGGATGATTGTGAAGGTAAGCAAAGCTAATGGGTATGTATCTGGATGGTGTTGCCAAGAATATCTTTGTGCAAGCGACTCCCTTTGCGACTAAAGACTAGGAGGGAGGGGATCCAATTGTAGATAGAAAGGTGAGGGAAAATCGTATAGTTGAGGTGGGGCATTGCACTAGCAAAATGGAGGAACAATTCACCAATCTCACAATAGCATAAATGTGTGGTACTAAGGTGACCTAGGATCAGGAGGAGCATAATTCTCTCAACACAACTGTTGAAATGACTCTTTTCTACCCATAGGTTATCGTGGCGGACAAAGATGGATTAGGCTTAGTTTGTATGGAAGAGGTTATTGGTTTGAAAGGAGTTAGGGAGGAGTGCTTGCAAGGAGTAGTGGATGATCCAAGGGGCCCAAATCTTGAAGCTTTCCATACAGGTGTGGAGGAAAGTGAAACAGAGTTAGAATCAGAAGAAGAAGATACAGGTGAGGAGGAAGAAGGGATGTTGTTGGAACAAACCCAATCAAATTTGAAGAAACCAAACATAAATAAGAACGACAAACATGGGCCAAAATCAAACAAAGAAAAATTGAAAATCATAGCTAATGTAGCTAGGCAAATGAAATTGAGATTAGGGAAGGATGTAATCCTTCCCCAAGGGAAATGAGGGCCATAACATGGAATGTTAGGGGCATTAGTGCCCCTAACAAATGGTGTATGGTCTAGTGCCAAATTGACCAATCCAGAGCTGACATCTTCTTACTTCAAGAAACAAAATTGTGTAAAGAGAAAAGTGACAAAAGATTAAGTTGTTGGAGGTAATGGAAGGGCCACTTTATTGGAGTAGAATGTGCCTCAAGAGTTTTAGGTCTCATCTAGAACCCATTAGCAGTGTTAGTTGGCCAAATTTACACCCTTTTTCCAAGCTATGAAAGCACTCAGCAAATTTGGACTAACATGGGACTGCTTTCAAGTTGTGGGTGTCCTATTTTGAAAGAAGACCTCTAGATTATGGGTTGGCTCCCATTTTAATGTCACCTAAACTAATGATTTCTGAGGAAAAGGGTAAAAGATGCATGAAAATGAACATTATCAAAACTACTAAGGGTGATACACCAAACAACTGAATAAGACCTATAAACAACCTATTCACATTCAAAATAATGAAATAAAACCTTGTTCACAAAACTCATTTTCACATGCATTTGCACATAAGTAATTTATAAGGAGGTCTTTTTTAGTAGAACTCTTGGAAGGAAAACAAAATTTCACAACTAACAACACTTGCTTTAACTAACACAACTTATAACCTGTAACAATGCATTTTTTCCTAAATAGGTGCTTAACCATGAGACAAGACTACAAGGAAAGGTAAATTTCACAAATAATCTAATCAATCACTAACTACACACAATAAAACATGAAATGAGAAGGTAAATGTTCAATTTCATTGATTCAAAGTACTCAACTGATTACAAGTCCATTTGAGTTATAATACTACTCCTGTTGAAAAAGATAACTCCAAAGCCAAGCTATCACTCTGTTGGAAAGAAAGAACTCACTTCAATAACAAAGATTGAAGTTACTTAACCAAAAAACCACTAATCCTCTCACACAAGTCCATCTAGAAGGTTTTGGTCAGGTGCAGCAGAAAAGGCCAAAAAGAACCTTCACTCCAAACTATCCTCTACATGAAGCAAAGTCAAGCCAATTCTATAGTCACACTAAAAATGTGACAAAAATGCCTCCAAACAACCCTTTTCCCTCCAAAATCAATCAAAACAACCTCTCACACATCCCTCATGTCTATCAGTCATCATTGGTCTTCACACATGTATTCAACCCATTTGACCCACACCTTTGGTGCTTTTTTGAAAATAGAAGACTCTAATTTGCATTCAAAATAATAACTTGATTAAGTGATTCATAATACATCACTTAATCAAACTATTTTACATTTCAAAACATAATGCAAAAGGCCCCGCCACCTCTTTGAATTACATTTACATTTGCATTAAATAAATATCATGAAAGTTATTTACAAATCACTTAAACAATGCCTTATAATTGATAAAATGCAAACTAAATGATATGTTCTATATTCAAGCAAAAGTTAAAACTCTACTCCAAGGCATTTGCTCAATTTTGACTCACCTCCACTTTTGCATTTGAGAGCCAAGCACTTGGTCAACACTCTTCTGATTTTCAAAGACAAACAAAAAGGTCCATAATTCAACCTATGTGGGCATAAAGGGATTCCACACTGCTTGGAAGGCATATTTTAAAAATTTTCAAGGAATTTCATGTTTTATGGCTTGGGGACTTAGCATATTTCAAAGTAAGGCACACGGTGTTCAATATGAATATAAGGCAAAAGTGCCTAAGTCATAAACCTTACTTTAAAGACCACATAACACATTAAAATGTGTTTGCATTTTTTTTAAAACAAGGTAAAAATACCTTATCGACCTCCACCATAGGGTTTCTAACCCTAAAAAAAATGTGGAAAAGCAAAAGAATTCATCATTTGTGCTTCAAAGGTTTTGGAGGTCGACATTCTGTTGCCATGAGGGTTTCATTGAATGCACATAGAACATGATTTCTGATTGGTTTTTTTGGATGAAATTTCTGGTTTCCACATTGGAAACAACAAGTAATTGATTTTTTGAATCAAAATTTGTATTTTCTCCACTATTTGAAGGCCATTTCATGCTAAATAGTTGCGGACATAACATATTTCTGATCATTTTTTGTTTCATTTCTTCTCTATGGGTTTTTCATTTGCTCACAACTGCCATTGGTGATTCTTTGAAGCTCGAATGAAGGCTTTTAAAGTGACAAAATCTTGCATAAACAAAGGAAAATGGGTAAAAAACTCAGGTAAGCTTTTAGTCATCCCCCATCTTCTGGTTTTTTAGCAAATAGAGATCATACTCGAGCCGAGCTAGTGATAAAAAGAGAGAAAATGGCGTTTTCCATCTGTATTTGCAATTCATGAATAAACCTAGATGGTTTTGCTACTTTTCTAAAGAAAATTTGCTTTTTTGGCCATGGCCATGAGGAATGGAAAAAGGTTTGATTACATACATTTGTTGCCTTTCTGTAGAACAAAACTCCACATTATTTCTTTCAATATCTTTGTATATACAAATCTTAGCTGAAACCCCAAGTGGTTTTTTAATTTGGTGAAGAAAAAAGAACCTTTTGGTTGCAGCCATGAAGAATGGAATAGGGTTTTTTGCATACTTTTTCCACTTTCTGTAGAATGCTCTCCATGAAATGTGTTCAATATTTTTGAATTTTTTCAATTTCTACACAAACCTAGATGGGTTTTTTTCATTGAGAAGGAAAAGTTTACTTTGTACTTTGCATTCAATTTGAAACCCCAAGTGGGTTCTCTAATTTTGTAAAGAAATCCTCCTTTTAGACCACATTTGTGAGGAGATAGGTGGGTTTTGAATATTTTTGTTGCTCTTTTCTGAAAAAGATAACTCCAATTATTCTCCTTTAATTTATCTGTAATTGAACCTTTCACACAAACCCAGATGGGTTTTTTTTATTTGAGAAGACAACACTCTTTGTTTACCTCTATATTTTGCATTTCATAATAAAACACAAGTGGTTTTCTTTAATTTATGAAAGAAAATGACCTTACCAGGCCGCCATGACACATTTTGTATGTTATGAAAGAAAACCCCAAGGTATTTCTTTATCACCTTTGAATCTTCAGTCTAGTAGCAAAACTCCAAATGGGTCTTTGTTATTTTGAAGAAAGACACTTCTTCAGGCTGTGGCCATGAAGAAGTGGGCTTGATCTTGACATAGTTTTGAACACTTTGAAAAGAGCTCTATTATGCACCTGGTTATTTCATTTCTTGCATTTCCTCCACCATTTGAAGAACATTTGAAATTTATTGCAAAGATTTAGTGTCACTATACAAAAAATAAAAATAACTCAACCTCTGTTCACAGATACCTCTTCAGGTTTCAATATTCATTGTACTTAGACAAAACCCCCTGAAGAAATTAATTGCTACAGGATTTAATTCCATTGCATGGTATAGGTATACCTCCTTGAAAATTCATGCATCTTGTCATTATTTTGAATGATCATCATTCACTTTGCCACTGTTACCTAGCCTTAGGACTATTATCTAAGGCTCATATGTCTCCTAGACACTTACACACATTGCTTGACTACAAAGTATCACTGCGAATATGATACTTAGCAAACTATCCTCTCTTTGGTTTTTTGGCATTTAAGATGCATAGCATGGTTGTAACATAGTTGGTTGTGGCTTGATGAAACTCATAAATAGTTTTGAAAACAAATGTCATCATATGCATTGGATGACTACCCCATGTTCCTTTACTTTGAATTTGCTTCTTCTGAGAAAAAACTCCATTTTTGCACTCAAATACACTCTCCAAAATGGTTGAGGTCTTTATTGTATTATTTGGGACAAACTTGACAACATCAACATGTTCGTGCTCCTTTAATTTATGTTTTCTTGTTTTCACTTTAGATGATCATCATGCCAGAGTGCTATCATGACAAAGTGTTTGTATTTTCCAAATGCAACATTGGAATAGTAGTCCCACGTTTAATACATAGCAGCTTCATATGTTTATGCTTTTGTGAGATTCGCAAGGTTGTTATTCATGTTTGCTTCACTTGTGAATAGTATCATGAAATGTCAACACCATAAATGTCGAGATGATCCATGTTTTGTATTGAAACTCCAAGTTGGCAATGAATTGAGAAGGGATCATACTACCAATCATGGCATTCCTGTAGCATTCTTTGGCATTAAACATTGAAGAATAAGGCAAGACATGATGTATTACCTTACTGTGTTACACTCAATGTACCCTTTGTTGGTATCCAATGGCTGAACTCTTTTGTTGATTCTTTCTTAATCATGCTTGCCTTGTCTTTAAGTGAAAAACATTTACATTTGTTGATAGGAAACATCCTATTTGACCATTTGAAAGCAACAAACATATGAAAAGGAATATTCCTATCATAGACACAAAACAGAATGTATGTTCATTACCTTATTTCTCACTGCTTGATTCCTTTTGCTTTAATCTCCATTAAATGTAAATGGCTAATCATTCTGTTGAAATTTTGTTAGCTCCATTGGTGCACTACCTTGTATCACTTTTACTATTAGCAATGCTTTCAAATGTTCAAATGTTGGCCTCATTTATGAAACACATTTTCTTTACATAGCCTTTTTTATGATCATGCTTAGGGGTTGCTCCATTGGAATACATTGTTGCTTGAAGTTCATTGATATTGTGAAGTGATTTGCTTCCATTTTTTTCATTGTATTCTGAAATGCATTGTCTTTTGGACCTTGTTGTCCTGTAGCACCAAATGGTTGTTTCATACCTCTGTTGAGTGAATGATCATTGATTTGTTCAATGTGAACAGTGCATAGCTCGTTGAGTCCATGGAGACTTGTACCTTAACATCACTATTCTTTTGTTTTAATTTGCATCTTGCTCCTATCACACAGATTGTCATTGCTAATTGATTCTTGTTGTCCCATATGCTTCTTTGATTTTTGTTGTCCCTCTATTAGATGTAGCATGCATCTTTCCTTTAGGACTACCCCAATCTTCATGTTTTCCCTAACAATTGCTTGTTGCTTTCAAAGGTTTGTTACTGGTCTTCACAAACATCTAAGTCCTTTTGATCTTGTGCAACAAATAACACCATATCCTCTTGCTTTAATCTTAGTGGGCAGACATATGTCACTTATGTTGGTGACCTGAAAACTCACCATCCTAGGTGATGTGTGGTTGTCCAATAGGGTTAAAGTGAGATGAATTGGACAGTATCTCTCATGCAACAATGCATGATTATCTTTGTTCCTTCTTGCTGCCCCATAGGCCTCATGATGGTTTTAGGTATGACTTGATTTCTCCTTCATTATTTTAATAGATGCATAATTGAACTTGATGCATCTAAAATTGAACTTGATGCATACTGAAATCATTTACTTCTTTTAATAAAATGGATCTTGGATCCACTTAAGAATATTGAAGGACATATCCAACAAAGTACACCTTAATCCTATTGACATGATGGCAACATATTAATTGATTCATTATGAAAAGATGAAGTATGAATTTCTTGGCAACTCAAATTATGTGTTGCATCTTTTGAATTTGATAATGAAATTTGATCAATTGGTGTGATTCCATATTGATTTAATGCATCAATAGCATATTTATTATTGATTTGATCAAATTTCTCAATTTCCTATCCTTCTTAAAACATCAAAGGGCAGCATGTTGAGATCTACCCTTGTGGGAGCCACATTTCACCCCACATGTTGGAATTAGTTGAATTAGAACAGTAATAAGACTTGTCCTAAATTTGTGCAATGAACAAATCAATTAGATAAACAAAGCATATCATAGGTGTGTTTGATTACTCCTTTCTTTTTTTCATGGACACTTATGGTATGCTGCTATTTTAATGCTTGTAGACATTAGATTACACGTTTATGGATGTTTTGCATATATATTTGATCAGGGACCTTTCATTGCTCTAACAACACTATTTTATCCAATGTAGGAAACCTAGGAGCAACGAGGAGGGTGTCAAATGAAAGCGGAACAGTGGGAAGGATCGAGATGATGCGAGGCCAAGCCAATGGGATTCATCATTCCACTAGGCAATAACAGGTCCCTTTTCATTTTATATGCACTTTATTTTATGTTATCTATATGTGTATAATCTCTTCTTTATAAGTATTAGAATAGCTAGTCCCTTGGCTTGTGAAGGACAATATACACTCCTGATTATCAATAAAGATTACATTTGCAATACATATTGGTTCTCTTTCTTATTTGGTTGTAATTGTAAAACTGGAATA
Organism: Sequoia sempervirens; assembly: GCA_007258455.2. Classification (NCBI taxonomy): domain Eukaryota; kingdom Viridiplantae; phylum Streptophyta; class Pinopsida; order Cupressales; family Cupressaceae; genus Sequoia; species Sequoia sempervirens. The sequence goes on from VDFB02020942.1 coordinate 31,510, forward strand.
AATGCAATTTGTTTTGACAATCTCTTTTATGAACATTAATGAACATAACAGAACATGATGTATCTTTTAATGTTTAAATGAAAACACAAAAGAATAAACACTAAGATAACAGAACATGATGTATCTTTTAATGTTTAAATGAAAACACAAAAGAATAAACACTAAGTTACCTTATTTCAATTAAGAACATTTTGTTTTCACAGTCCATGATAGTTAGTATGTAGATTTCTGGAAAAAACTGTGTGCAGATTTTTGGATCGACGTTTCGGATCATACTCCATGATCCATCATCAGGATGCCAAGCAGATAGAGAGAGAAGTGAAAAAAGAGCCAGCATACTTGGGTATAAATTAGAGGGAAGGGAAGGGTTTGGGAAGGTTGAGAAGTACATTGCCCAAGAAGGGAAAAAGATAATTAAGTGAATAAATAGATGAAAAAGTAAAAAATAAAAATAAATAAATAAATAAATAAAATAAAATAAAATAAAATTTAAAACTAAAAAGGAACGAAAAAATAAAAGAAAAAATAACACCAAGAGACAAAGGACCAAGAGCAAAGAAAGACAGAAAAAGAAACCCACTAGATCAAAAATATTTAGAACATAAGATATATATGTCTATGTAAATAAGAAAATAAAACATCACTCAACACTAAACATTGGAAAAAGTGACAAACCAAGAAAGACAAGAGAGGAGAGGAATAAGCCAAAATAAGTAAGTACACAAATTTTGTCATGTGTATATGTAGATATATGTATGCCACAATTTTGTGCAATGTGGCATGCATATATCTACATAAATACAACAATAAATATTAAAGATAAAATTAGAAAAAACAGAGAAGAAAATGAGAAAAAATACAAAATTATCTACTACCCAATACATACATACATATGCATGTAATTGTGTATATATATCAACATAAACATCTACATGTACATATGTATATATGTGTGTGTGTGTGGGTGTGTACGTATATATATATACGTGTGCGTGTGAGGGTGTGTCCGTATATATATGTGTGTGTGTGTGTGTACGTATATATCTATATATAATAAATAAATTAGAAAAAACATTCCCTAAAAGTGAAAAATATAAGAATATTTACTACACATACATACATACATATGCATGTATCCGTGTATATATATCAACATATACATATACATGTACATATATATGTGTGTGTGTGTGTGTGTGTGGGTGTGTACGTATATATATAAATATATACGTGTGTGTGTGTGGGTGTGTACGTATATATATATGAGAGAAAATAAATAAACAAAAACTAAAAACAAGGAAGATAAACAATTTAAAACAAGAAACAAAGGGGGGGGGGGAGAAGGAACAAGCTAACTAGGAAAGAAAGAACTAAAAGAAACCAATAAAGTCAAAAAGGAAACAAAAGCTGAAAGCTGAAAATTAGGTAACAAGCTACCTTATTTCAGCTAAAAGCTGAAAATTAGGTAACAAGCAGTAGAAGGGGAAGTTGTGGAGGATAGGAACTGGATCATGATAAGATGCAGAATATTGCAGAGGAATAAGCACTTTTTTCTTATTAATATCTATGGACTGATTTCCACAATTGGCAAAAGGAATCTATGGCAACAAATCACCAATATAATGAAAAATTTCATAGGTGAAAAGGGGATCATTGCAGGGGATTTCAATGCAACATTAAATAATGAAGATAAGAAAGGTGGTTTAACGAGGATCACAAATGTTCAACAAGATTTCCAAGTATTTATAGAGAACAATTAGCTAAAGGATGTGTAGGCTAAGAATGGTGTATACACGTGGTTGAATTGAAGGAAGGGTTTCACAAATATCATTGAATGATTGGACAATTTTTTTCTCTTCAGTGAATGGGATGGGCAAGTGAACTTGCATGAAGCAACAATATTGCCACTCACGGTATCAGACCACTTGTTGATGCAACTAACAATCATGCCCGATGAACCCCCAAAAGGCAACCCTTTCAAATTTGAGAATATGTGGTTAAGGGATGACAAACTCCCGAATTGGTAGTTGGCTAGTGGAATGAAGTTAGGATAGGGAACCACTCCAAATTGTTCAAGATTAGTAAGAAGTTGGGCTATGTCAAGGCTAAATTGAAAGAATGGAATAAGACACATTTCAAGAATACCTTAGAAAAAGAAAGAGCAGAATAGGATCTAGTGACCTTAAATGATAACATCATCAAGAGTGGGATGAGGGAAGAGGAATTTGAAATAGAAAAAGGCCTAAAGGGTGAACTAGCTAGAATCTTGAAAAGAGAAGTGTTTTTGGAGACAAAAATATAGAGAGACGTGATTGAAGGAAGGGGACAAGAACAAAAAAAAATTAATAGAACAATTGTGGCCAACATAAGCAAGAATAGGATCACAAAAATTAGGAGGGAGGATAGTGTGATGACACAATCCATGGAGGAGGTGAACGCCAAAGCAGTGAGGTTCTGAGTTAATCCTAAATAGGGATGCACCAAAGCACATAAATATGAGGGATACACTCCTTAATTTCTTCTATGCAATTATTAATGCAGATCAAAATGAGGCCTTATTCCAGTGCATTGGAAAGGAAGAAGTTAGGGAAACCATATTAAAGTTAAACCCTAACAAAGATCCAGGACTTGATGGATTTTCAACTAGTTTTTTTTAGAAGTTTTGGGAGGTTTTTGGGGATGACCTAACGTTGGTTGTTGAAGAATCAAGGAGGAAGATGAGCATGCTTGATGAGAGACTCAAAATACTTTCATTTAAATCATTTTATGTTTAAAAGACTTCTTATTTTTGTTAATTAACATGACTGGGGATAGATTATAGATTAACATATTTACTTATATTGCTTTATGTTTAGCTAAATTAGTGGATATATTTGAAGTAATGTTTTATGTTAGATGAATTACTTTATGATGATATTAATGAGATAATTATGTTGTGTTGATCTTTTACTACCATAATTGTTATCCTTTTCCTAAGGGTTTTGAACGAGGTATTTTAAAGATTGATGATGTGGTTAAACTCTTTGTTTAATCAAGGGAAATAATCATGCCATTTGATGGGCCCAGCTAGATGATGAATCACTCAAGTCCAAATTGGCTTCTTTGTAGTCGGTTATGGAACTTCTACTTCCAGCACCAATCTGACATATTTCTCTATGTCCTACTTTAGTCCTGTTTTAGTTTTGCTTTAGTTTTGTTTTAATCTTTAGTTAGACACCTTGAATCTTGGTAGTTAATTTCCATGTTGTAAATTCAATAAGGATATGTTTATAAATATCCATGTTTCAGTTTTAAATAGCAGTTAGATAATTTTTAATCAAATTTCTATAATCGATGGCAATACTTTGTTCTGTGTCCCACTTTGATCAAATTGAATGAAAGCAAGAAGTTAATTCAATCAATGTGTTAAGGGATCTTACCTAAGGAAGAGCAGGGCCCGCTCAACCAAAGGGATCAATCTTGTGTTGGTATTTTACTAAGTTATGCTATTTCTATTCATTGATATTATGGGATTAAATGGTGACTCCCCAACACCCCCAAGAATAGTTGCGACCAAAACCACTTCCACAAGAGAGAGAATGGCAAGAAAGCTTGCTTCACAATGCAAGATTGATTAATGGTTGAATATGATTGATTAATTGATATGCAAATGTACAAGAGATGCCTTGCTTATAAAGGCAAGGTTGAGATGTAGTAATGAACATGATGTTGACAAATGTCATAATCCTATGACATGAGACAACCAACAACCTAATCACCTAGGAAATGATGCATCCTAGCTAGATAAGATAAGTTCTAGAAAAGCCAACTAAGACTTCTAGAAAGAATCTTTTTCCTACGTAAACTTAATCATGTGAATATGTCCCCTAATTACCTAGTGAAAGAATTAGCTAGGTACAAGACTATTATTCACACCAACACCCCCCCTTAAGTGCAACTTAGGGAGAAGATTATTATGCACACTATGCAAAGACTATGACCATGGGTCCTGACTACTAGGCCATGTTAGGTACCCATTTACAATGCAAATGCAAACAATCTCTCACAAGTGGAGAAAAGGAGAAAACCCTGCAGGACATAACTCCTCTCCAAAAGAGAGAAAATCAAAACAAAAGAAAAGAAACATGATGTATGAAGGACTCAATGATACCCCCCAAGGACTACATCCATCATGTATATACAATCAAATACCCCCCCATAAGAGGGTAGTAGAGAGATAAGATATCCCCCCCATGATGAAGAAGCTCCAAAGCCGATGAAGAATGCCTGAAACAAAAGATGACCCAATGTCTGCAAGAAACACATCTCCCCTTAGGAAGAAACAAATCCATAAGCTAATGAAGAAGCCACTCCATGTCTAACTGAAAGGAGTAACCATGAATGCTCATGTATGCCTCTGAAAACTGAGTAGGAGCCTCCAAGCTTGAATGAGTCACAACATAAGCATGGTCAAACTCAACCAAGAAACATGACAAATCAAGTGAAGAAGGAGACTCATGAATGTCAATATCCAAAGACAAAGTAGATGGTATAATAGTTGTGCTGAAACTGTCATCAAAGAGGAGAGAAATCCCCTCAAGTGTGTCCTCCAAATCTGCAATATGAGACTCCATGAACAAGTTAGAAATCCCTGTCAAATATTCATCCCACAAAGCAAGATCTGAAAAACTATGATCATCCTGTTGAATAGAAGCATCAACGACTGAAGAAGCAGGAGGTGGAGGAGTAGGAAGCTCAGCACTAGTCTCTAGAATACCAAGTAGATGACCAAACTTCTCCTCACTAACATGGTTCACACACAATGGAGTGTGTGATGCAATTAAAGGAATATTATCATCTTCTGAAGCAAAATGTGAAAAGGAATATACACGAGATTAATGATCAGCCATCCCAATAGCAACAATATTCCTAGTCTCCAAGTCCCTTATGTACACCCTATCTAGAGTGAACTCAACTATTTTACCTTGACCTCCATGAGTAATTTGATAAATAGAAAGGAGATTAGTGGAAAAGGAAGGAACACAAAGTACATCATTGAAATTCCATTCCCCCATATCAATAGAACCCTTCCCACTTACCTTCATATATGTATTGTTACCCATCAATATATGAGGTGAATTACAAGGCTCAAAAGAAGAGAACATATCCATAGAAGATGCCATATGATGAGATGCCCCTGAATCAAGAAGCCATCTATGTGATTCAGGACTTGCAAAGGCCAAGAGTGCTTATCCTTTCATCTCAAGTGTAGCCTAGAAGTAGATCCTGTGTCTTGTGACTGAGATGATGATGAGGGGGCTGCCGATTGAGATGTTGAAGAAGAAGTAGAAGATACTGATGAAGGCAGCTGAATGTTATTCTTTTGAAGAAGGTGTGTGAGCTCATCAATCTTCTTATTATAACATTTATGCTCATCATGTCCTAATCTTTTGCAATATGCACATTTTGACTTCTTCTTTTTAGATGATTCCTCTTTTGAAGAGGGTGTGGACTCAGGAGTGCTATGTGAAGGAGAATCTTTACCTTGCTCATTAGACTTGGGAGCCTTATTCTGCTTCTTACCTTTGCCACTTGAATCCTTTGTATCCTTTGCAACAAGAGAATGAGATGTAGAAGACTTCAATGTGCCCATGTTAACCAAATTTTCTTGTTCCCTTGTGAGTTGAGCTACAAATTCATCAAGAGAAGGCATTTTGTATGCATTGCCAAGGGCATCCATTGTAGCATAGAATGTAGAAACAAAAACTGAATAATCAGGACCAAGCTTAGCAAGAATAGAAAGAATCAACTGTTCATCCTCTTTAGTAACCCCACAATTAGATAATTGCAATCTAAGAGAGTTGAGCTTGGAGAAAAAGTCTTGGACATTGTCAAAATCTGAAGGATTAAGACCCATTAGTTCATTCTCCAACTTAAATTTCCTCATCTTATCTAGCTTACCAAAGAGACTCTCTAAAGTAATCCAAACTTTATTAGGATGAGTGCAAGATGCAACATGATGTCTAAGATCTAGAGAAATGGACAACTTCAAAGTACCAAGAGCTTCATCCCTTCTATCAAGCCATTTTCTTTTCTCTTTAGCTCCTATGGGTTCTGGGTCTTGACCAAATGTTATTCTTTGCAACTTTGATTTTAACAATAACAACTCCATTTGAGATCTCCACTCATGATAGTTATATGGAGTTAGAAGTACAATTTTTGGAAAATCCATGATACAATTAGATATTACAAGAGAAGAACAGAAAATTTCCCTCACAATACAAGACATCAACCCCTTTGTCCCAACAATATTTACACTATTTTGCAAATTTACAATAATATATCCCAAACTATCAAATCAGCTACAAATTGAAGAACTAAAAATCTCGAAACAAATCTACAAAAAGTACATGAATAGATCTGAAGTACTCCTAAATACCTTCACGATGCCGCAAATTTGGAGAAAATTGGAGATCGAAGCATAAAGATATGAGCTCGGAGGTGAAAAACGATGATCGGGCTTCAACTAGAAAAAGAGGCACAAAACTGCAAAATCTCTACAAAATATCTACACCACTGAAAAATTCAGACTTCCAACTTTCCGTTGATATCTCATTTCTGAAAAATGGCCTTCGTATGCAAAAGTTATTAAAAAACAAAAAAAAGGCCTATAAATAGGCACTTTGGGGGCAAACACAGAACCTGAGAAGGTTAAATCGGAGCAAAAAATAGGCACCTGTCTGCAGGCTCATGGGCATTGATATGACCACAGGCTTCACAAAGGCAAAATAAAATGCCCGTTATACAAAACCGTCGGTCATTACATGAAAAACTTTGCAAAAGCTTTTTTTTTTTAAAAACCATGACCAATAAATAAACCCCGTTAGCCTTACAATAGTGGTCGGCCCTTTGATTTGCAAACAAATTTAATATATATAAAAACTTGTAGGTCAAAAGACATGCATACCACCGATTGAGGACCATGTACAACGATGATGTGATTGGAGTATGCCATTGTCAGATCCGACGTGTGCACAGAGTAGGACAAAATATGTGACAACAATGATGACTCATAGAATATTCCCTACTAATGCCGAGTCTGCAGAAAATTCGCCACAAATATTTAAAAGCCCAATCTATAATTTTTGCCCAAGTAATATAAATAAAATTTTCCCCAAATTTATAATGAAATACCGCATAAAATATTTTCAATTTTTTTTTGTTGTTGCGAAAATAGGAAAATTGTACCACTAGTAGGCTGTTCTAGCAAAAAAAAATTGCCTCAAAAACAACTTTACCCAAAATGGACGAATTTACAGTCAAAATTCATCTGTGGAACCTTTTGATCTCAACCGTGAGGTTATTGAAACCCCAATCTGCACCCAGCAAAAATCTTCAAGCCAACACAATACCCTCATATTTGGGAAGGAATCTGCAACACCTTAAGAGCTTTGATACCATGTGGGAGTAAATGGTGACTCCCCAACACCCCCAAGAATAGTTGCGACCAAAACCACTTCCACAAGAGAGAGAATGGTGAGAAAATTTGCTTCACAATGTAAGATTGATTAATGGTTGAATATGATCGATTAATTAATATGAAAATGTACAAGAGATGCCTTGCTTATAAAGGAAAGGTTGAGATGTAGTAATGAACATGATGTTGACAAATGTCATAATCCTATGACATGAGACAACCAACAACCTAATCACCTAGGAAATGATGCATCCTAGCTAGATAAGATAAGTTCTAGAAAAGCCAACTAAGACTTCTAGAAAGAATCTTTTTCCTAAGTAAACTTAATCATGTGAATATGTCCCCTAATTACCTAGTGAAAGAATTAGCTAGGTACAAAAATATTATTCACATCAACGGATATTAATTATGAAGTGTTAGATGTTAATTCTGGAATGATAAGTTTGTTGAATCATTTTCAGTTATTGGATGATAAATCTGGATAGTTACTTTTGTTTGAATCACTTTTGAATTTAGTTTATCATGGTTAGATTAAGTTGTTAGAATCATTATAAGGTTTATTAGATTAATCGGATTTTGATGTTGTTCGAAGTAACTAAGTTTGGTAATTATTTATTAAGTTTAATTAGAATAAATGATGGGAACTTATGGAAAGATGGAATTGAAGTTTATTGGAATTTTTTTCATGGAAATTAGTGTTTATGTTTTCTAGATTAATTGTCATTTCCTTGCAGTTCATTTTTGTTCTTAAAATAGCATTTAATTTCCAACAAATCTTAAGATAGATTTCTTTTAAAGCAAAATAGAATTAATTTGGGTTTCATATTTTAAATTAGGAATTAAAGTAAATGTTAGTCTTCTCCATGAATCAGTCTCAATCAAATTCCAATGAAGTCAGAAATAAGTCAATAGAACTTTAGTTTACGAAATAAGATAGAATTAATCTTTAGGAATTAGTCGTTGCAGTTCAGCTCCTGAGAGCTTCTGAAGAGCTCTTGAAAGCTCCTAAAGACTCCTGAAGGAGCCAAATTGATACCTGAAGTCACTGTTTATAGTGCAAAACCCCCAAAAATCCATGACAACCATCCTTACCTCATATAGCTCTTAGACACACCTGGTTCGATAAATAATTGACTAAATGATGCAAGTTGTGACATCAACGACCTTGCCCATCAATGCTAAGATCCCTAAACCATACCTTCTTGGCCTTGATTCTTAAGAAAAATAACCCACAAGAAATGAATGACTTTAGACTGCTTTCTCTTTGCAACATGATTTACAAGATACCAAAATTATTGCCAATAGACTCAAGGAAGTCATAAAGTCAATCATCTTAGAGGAGCAAAGTGGGTTCGCACCCGAGAGATCAATAGTGGAAGGCATCATAATAGCACATGAAACTATACATTCATAAAGGAAGGCAAGAGATGCTTGCATGATTCCCAAACTTGATATTCTAAAGGCCTATGACTTGATGGATAGGCAATTTTTGGTGGAACTGCTAGAAAAGTTTGGGTTTAGTGTGAGGTGGATCAACTAGGTTAGAAGTTGCATTTCTAAACCAAAATTCTCAATCCTAGTAAATGGTGTTGCACATGGATTCTTTGCTTCCTCTAGGGGTCTTAGGAAAGGAGACCCATTGTCTCCCTTTCTATTCATTATGATGGCAGAGGCTCTTGGCAAGGGCATTAGTTCACTAAGGAGGGAAGGCATTTGGTAAGGTGTGACTGTGGCTAACGGGCTAGACCCTATTACCCATCAACAATTTGTGGATGACACCATTTTTTTCGGTGTTGCTTGTACAAAGGAAGCCAAGACTACCAAAACATTCCTTGATTACTGTTTGGCATCTAGGTAGGGTATTAACTAGAGGAAATCATAAGTCTTCTTTCTAAACACCCAACTGAGTCTCCAAAAAGACTTGGCAAGAATTATGAACTTGACGGTGGCATAAATTCTTGGGTGTTTCTTGGGGACACCCCTATCTGCAAGAATTAATAAAAAGTGTTATTGGGAAAGCTTAATCAACAGTTGCAAAAATAAAGTGGGAACTTGGAAAGGAAAATGGTTGTCCTCAATTGGAAGATTTCTGATGATTAAAGTGGTCCTATCAGCCATTCCATTTTGCTTTGTGGCATGCTTAAAAATTCCTAAGGTGATGGAGGAGGACCTTAACCAGATCATTAGTAGGTTCTTTTGGAGTGGTGTCAAGGATCAACAAAAATTCCCTCTAGTTGCTTGAGACAAAATTTGCTCTCCAGAAGAGGCTAGTGGGGTAGGCATTAGACAATTAGCAATAATGAATTTGGCTATGGGGGGCAAGCTATCTTGGAATATTTATGCAAAAGGAAAACATAAATGGTTCATAATTCATAGAAGAAAGTACCTTGACTCAGATGAGCCTGCCCATATTCTGACTATTGCGAATCCTCCCAAGGGCTCTGCAATTTGGAATTATATATTGGAGTGTAGGGATATTGTCACAAAACATGTGACTTGGGAAATTAGAAATGGACAAAGTGCTTCATTTTGGAACGGATCATGGGGTGGGTTGGAACCCATCGCCAACCATCCCAACCTAGAGGATATCAAAAGGGAGACCCTCCATGTTTAAGGTAGTAAGGTCTACAACTATGGAACTACAACCATACAAAATAGATTGCCGCTTTGGGAGTGGCACTCTCTATAGGATATTGATATGCCCCAAGACTAGAAGGTGGAGCTTGCCATAATCCTAAGAAATAGAATCTTTGTTCCCTCCAATCAAGATGACATCATTAGATGATGCGGGTCTTCTATAGGCTTCTACAAAGTTAAATTTGGGTATAAAGTCAAGGAAGCTGCAATTGCAAGAAAAATTGGCTAAGCAAACTTATCTGGAATAAAAATTGTCTTTTGAAGGTAGAGGTTTTTGCTTGGATGACGATACAAAAAAGGATTCTTACTGAAGATCGGTTGGAAAAATTTGGTGTTCAGGGGTCGAGGCGATGTGTACTATGCAATTGCAGCAATGAAACAACCAACCACATCCTTTTGACATGTCCATATGTGAATTCCTATTGGAAATTCTTCATGAGGAAGATGGACCTCTAATGCCCGATACAGTCCCTAGATGTGGAAATGTGGTTTAATATGTGGCCGCAGAACTGAAGGAAATTGATCTATGACAACCTCTGGTTTGTTATTCCCTCCACCATTATTTGGGAAATCTGGAAGGAACGAAGTAGGAGGATCTTCCAAGACAAGGAAATGGAAATTGAGAGGCTCTGTAGGGTAAAAGCACAAAGTTGTGTCACACTTTATAAAGGAAACAACCAACGCTGATCTAATTTTTAAACATGAATCACTAAAAAGTGGCATATATGTTTTAAATTTTGAAATGATGTAAACTAGTAAAATATGTATTTTTCGTATATTTTATGTTTGTGTCTTTTTAAAAAAATTAAAAAATTATTTTAAACTAGTTTTTAATAAATTAAAACTATAATTTAGTTGTTGATAAAATGTGGAAAAATGAAGTTACATGGGACGTCAAACTTTTTATAATAAATTTTATTTTTTTTCTTTCAAATTTTTTGTGTGTATTTATAACTTGAAATTTTTGTGCATGGATATATGTTTTTCCATTTTTGATAAATATATATTTTTCAATAAATATTAAAATGTGTGTGAATCAAAAAACAACTGTTTTCATCAAACGTCAACTTTCATATTAAATATTTATCTAAAATGGAAAAAAAATTATACAATCTTAAAATAGATTCTTTTATCTAGTGCATCATATTTTTTCAATTTTTTAATAAGTTTTAGTATTTTTCCTTGCATAGTATTCAACCTAATATTTTGTGCTAATAACCTACTTTTAGTAAAAATAAAAAGTAATTAAACTATTAATATAAATATATTTTTGAAAACTACACTTATGGATCTACAAAAGGGTATTTTTATATTTTTAAAAAAATGTTATTTACATTAGCAAGAGTTATTGAAACTTCAAGTTTTTTAAATAATTTTAATTTTTTGGTAAATTGGATTCAAAGTGTCGCTCCATATATTTTTAGCCAACAATTTTAGTTGAAAAAGTTGTGGAAGCATCTAACTTAGCTAAAATGAATCTTACTAGATCATATGTTTTACCAAAATTGATTTTTAGTTAGAAATACTTAAATTCAGTTGTGCTAATAAGTTGGCTGAAAGTGTGACATAACTTTGTGCTTTTACCCTGTAGCAAAATTGACGGTCACATAACAAAATTAGTCAATAAAGCTCCCTGCAACAAATCAAGTAAGAAGAGGGTTTTTACAAGTTGGGATGATGAGATATCAAAAGTTTTTTCAGGCCTTAAAATTCCCTCCATGTGTGGGGTAGGAGTGGCCAATTAGGAAAAAAGGAAGGAGGTGAGATGGGAGGCCCCAGAGTCTAGCTAGATCAAGGTTAATTTTGATGGTGCCTTAAAGGGAAACCCTGATCTAAGTGGTGCTAGCTATATTGTGAGTGAAGAACACGGAAAGGTCCTAGCAAAAAGGTCTATCTATCTAGGAAATAACACCAACAACATTGCGGATTTCAGAGACACTAATTGGCCTATAGTTGTGTTGGGAGATTGGTGCTAAACACATTCACCTCGAGGAGGACTCCCTCATTACTATCAATGCCATTCAACTCAATAATTATCCAAACTGGAAGCTTTGCCAATGGCTTTGGGCCATCAAAGAATTGCTTGGAGGATTTGAGGAGTACAAGAAAATCCACATATAAAGGGAGGGAAATGAATTGGCAGATGAACTAGCAAAGGCGACGGTGGAAAAGACACAACAATGAGGTGTTTGACATGTAGACATGAAAGTAGATGGATCCTGGTAACAATGATGTGTGGGATAGTCTCGTTCCTATGCACATTGGGTATGGTTGGATTGCTATGTTAGCCAACACACATAAATTGGAAAGTGTTCCTAAGCACATAAGAGTTATTTGGAGTTAAGCTTTGCATACAGTTGGGGGTCTATTGACACTGATGCAAAGGGTGAAAAGATGGGGCTTTGTCATCTTAATGTGTGGTGGAATGGAAAGATATGATTCCAGGTTGCACCCAACAATTAATATCCCACAAGGTTGGTCGCAAGATCTTATATAAAGTGTTGAACAATACAACAATTAATGAGTGATCTATTGGAGTTAAAATGACACTAAGAGGGGGGGTGAATCAGTGTCTTAACTATTTGACTGAATTTTAAAATATTTAAACACACAGCTCAGATTTGATCTCAATATCATTCTGATTAGAGCATTCATGAGTTGAATGTAATCATTCATAAACAGAATTGAGAAAAATAATGACTCAACAATGAACTGAAACAACAACAGCATAATAAACCAGAGAGAACACAGAAGAACAAAGAGGCACAATATTTTTCCGAGTGGAAAACCCTACTGGGGTATAAAAACCACTCCCTAAATGCCTTCCAAACTTAATCTTTTAATCAACTGTTCACAATGCCTTATAGGCTGATTTTTGAGCACCCACTCAAGGAGCATCAACCCCTCATTTAGAGATATCTATCTCAAGGAGTACCAACCCCTCAAATTATGTTTTGAACAATAGTAATGATTCAGAGGGTTTCTCTATTTTCAGTTAAGCACATATCTCTCTATTTTCTCGTCTACAGAATACTTTAAAGATTCAATAACTGAATCCCTAAAATACCTCAGAAAAGAAATTTACAATCTCTGCATTTTTATTCATATTTTTATTGCAGAGTTTTATCATACATTTTCATACACCCAAGAATGATAATCTCATAATCACAATAACAGCCGAACAAAAAACTTAGTTTTTTTCTCCTATTTATAAATGCTAGAAAAGTAACAGACTGCAGAAGTAACGGCAGAACAACCAACCAAAACAAGAGCCATTTCACCCAGCTTCTGAAACTTGTGAGATTGTTTCTCAGAAAAATTTGTAACTCCCATGGCTCCATCAACCACTATCGAGCATCCAATCAGAGAGGCACATCAAACAAACCTTCCATAGACCTTTGTAGAAGCCATTACAGTCAGCAACAACAGAAACGTAAACATTCATGATGGCGGCCAGGTTAGGGTTCGATACCCAACTTAAGAGAATAAACTCAAAAAGTTTGCCCTAATCTTTTCAATTCAAACAATGACACATTATGTCGTAGGCAACTCTAATGTTGCCAGACAACCTTATGGTTGTCGCTTTTGCCAAGAACCACCAGAGTCAGAGAGAAGATATATCGAATACAACATACTACGCTGATGGTCTTCCTTAGTAAAACATTATTTCACTGAGACATGAGGAAACTTCTTACCAAGATGCCCTTTTAGTTTCATTCACAATCGCTGTAACAGACAACTTTCAAGGAGACCTCTTGGAGAACAAACTTTGTCATTTTGAAAGACATTCAATACACATTGTCGCCATGACAATTCAACACCTATGTCAAAGGCCTTTATCATTTCCAAGTCGCCGAGACTATACATAGTCAGGGAGACACTATATAGACTGCTTCATGTTTCACCGTTACTCCACATGATACACATTGGTCACTGTGACAAATGGTTTTTCTTATCGACGAGCCTTCTATCTTGTTTTAACACTATCGCTGTAACCTAATGCTATCAGGAAGACGTTTCATAGAATATATTAAGTTTCACCAAAAGACTTTATTCACTCTGAGTCGCTAAGACTTTACCAACCTTTCGTCGAAAGCCTTTCATTTCCCTTTGCCATGACTTTCCACAGTCGGAGAGATATTATACCGAACACAATATGTTTCATCGAGAGCCCTTAATATTTTCCATCAGTGAGACCCATAGGGTTCGTTATGACATTATACTGAAGAAAAACTTTTGCCGATAAGACCCTTTTTGAACTCGGTCGGTAAGACAATATGTCTTCGGAGAGACCATATGCCGATTACAACACTCCTACCGAAAGACATCCACATGCATTAGTCGAAGAGACATAACCTTTTCACTATGACCTCAGCCCGACGGCCAAGCTCATGCCGATAGAGATTCTTTCCTGTGTCGGTCGGTGTGACAAACCAATATCACTGAGACCACATACCGACTGATTTAACTTATGCCAATATAACTACTGTCACTGAGACAACAAACAATGTTACGCCGAAAGCTGCCAGAATGTTAAATTTAATCAACATAACATTAGAAATGTCTTGCTGATAGGCAACTCAAACATTTCAAAGTGGATCAAGGAGACCCTGCCATACTCATGCCGATATGTGAAAGCCTGTGAAATGCAAAGAGAACCATCCTGACAAAGAATACCAACTTACAAGTTTTGTCAGACATAGAAATAGTATTCATAGCTTGAACCAGAATTCTTATCACCATCTTGAAATTTAAACATAACAAATAACTTTCTGTAAAAGCCAAGAGATATCAAAGAAGTGCCATTGTAAATCATAAGGATTAGGGATTTTGTCATAAAGGACAAACCATAAACACAATTGGAATCCAACAAAATCCCCCTTTGTCCTTGATGGCAAAACACAAATGACTCTCCTCCTTTTTGCCTCAATGACAAAGAGTAGAAGAGAAGATCGTGCAATTTCCATGAAACACAACTGAGAAGCCAACCAAAATATCATGAGAAATAGCTGCAAAAAAAAAGAGAAGAGCAGCAACCAAGATTATAGGAGAGCAGTAAGAGAATGAAAATATTTAACTTGCTCCCCCTAAGCAGTAGCTTGGAGATTCAGTGAAGTAATGATTGAGAGATAACTCCCAATCGAAGTCTCAGCCTTTCAAATAGCTCTTTTGCTAAGGGCTTAGTGAAAATGTCAGCCACCTAATCTTGAGATCCAACAAACTGTAAGCAGACTTCATTAGCCAAAACCTTTTCTCGCAAAAAATGAAACTTAATAGCAATATGTTTAGTTTGAGAGTGCATGACAGGATTTTTTGATATATTTATCGCACTAGTGTTATCACAAAGAATGGAAACAGGTTTAGAAACATTAATACCCATATCTGAAAGAGTCTGACTCATCCATAGTAATTGAGTACAGCATGAAGTGGTAGCAATGTATTCTTCTTCAGTAGTAGAAAGAGAAACAGATACTTGTTTCTTGTTGTGCCATGCCACTAAACGATCACCAAGAAAGAATGCAGCACCACTGGTGCTTTTCCTATCATCCAAACAACCAGCCCAGTCAGCATCAGTTTAAGCAATCAAAGAGAAATCATTGCTTCTAGGATACCAAAGACCATAATAAAGAGTGCCCTGAATGTATCTAAAGATCCGTTTAACAGCAGTAACATGAGATTCTTTAGGTGATGCCTAAAAATGTGCAACAGTGCAAACCACCTGCATAATGTCAGGTCTAGAGGCAGTTAAATATAAGAGACTGTCGATCATGGATTTGCATTCCGTTTGATTTGAATTAGGAGAATCATCAATTTTAGTAAGTTTGCATCTAGTAGCCATGGGTGTGCTAACAGGATGACATTCATCCATTTTAAATTTCGTAAGCATCTCTCTAGCATATTTGGATTGAGAAAGAAATATTCTAGTCTCACATTAAGAGATTTGAAGACCCAGAAAGAAATTTAATTCTCCTAACATTGATATTTCAAACTCAAATTCCATTAACTGAGAGAAATTTTTACTCATAGTGACATTATTGCAGCCAAAGATAGTATCATCAACGTAAATTTCAACTAAAATATCAGAACCTTCAGTTTTAACATAAAGATTACTGTCTACACCTCCTCTAACAAAGCCATTAGAAATTAAATGACTGTTCAGCCTAGAGTACCAAGCTCTAGGTGCTTGTTTTAAGCCATAGAGATCCTTTTTCAACCTGTAAACATCGTTAGGACTATCTTTGCATATAAATCCTTTAGGTTGTTCAACATAGACCTCTTCATCTAAATAGCCATTCAAAAAAGCAGTTTTGACATCCATTTGATAAATAGTAAAGTTTTTGTAAACAGAATAAGCCAAAAATATTCTGATAGATTCTAGTCTAGCAATAGGTGCAAAGGTTTCACCAAAATCAATACCTTCTTGTTGAGCATAGCCTTTGCAAACAAATCTTGCTTTGTTGTGAATAAAATTACTATTTTCATTAACCTTATTTCTATATATCCATTTGCCTCCAATGACATTCTTGTCATCTGGTCTTGGAACTAACTCCCAAGTCTGATTTTTCTCAATCTAATCAATTTCTTCCTGCATAGCATTAAGCCAACATGAGTCTGTGAGAGCTTCATTAAAAAATTTAGGCTCAAATTGAGTAACTAGACAGAAAGCAATTTGTGCCTTTTCATCAGATTATGTAGCCTTTCTTCTAGTTTGAACTCCTGCATTTTTATCCCTAATAATCTGATCTTTGGGGTGGTATATAGCTAGAGTTTTTGAAGGAGCATTTGATGCAGCCTTTTCAGGACTTGCATTTTCATTTTTAAGGCTTGTTGATTCAGCAATAGACTTTGTTGTTCCAGCTCCTTCAGAAATTATTTCAAATTCAAGTTCTTCTTCCTCATTATTTTGCAAAGATTGAGCATTCAATTGTGGTCTTTCATCAAATTTTACATTAACAACTTCAACAATCTTATTAAGCCTTTTGTTGAGACATTTATAAGCTTTGCTATGAGTTGAGTATCCCAAAAAGATACCCTCATCACTTTTGGATTGAAAACTTCCAAGATTATCATCCTTTTTGATAAAACACTTACTTCCAAAAAATTTAAAGTATTTGACAGAAGCAGTTTTTCCAAACCATAGTTCATAAGGAGTGTGTTTAGATTTCACCCTAAGCTGCACTCTATTCAAAATGTATACAACTGTATGAACAGCTTCTTTCCAATACATATCAGACAATTTAGCTTCATCTAGCATGGTTCTAGCCATTTCTTTTACAGTTCTATTCTTACGTTCAACTACCCCATTTTGTTGAGGTGTTTTAATTGCAGCATACTGCCTTTTAATACCGTGTTGTTCACAGTAATCAATAAACTCTTGATAGGTGAATTCACCTCCTTTGTCTAATAGAAGGCATTTGAGTTTCAGATCAGATTCCTTTTCAACCATTTTACGAAAGATTTTGAACCTTTCAAAGGCTTCTGATTTGTGCTTAAGAAATGTGACCCAAACCATTCTAGTATAATCATCTACAAAAAGCATAAAGTATTTTTCACCATTGATAGACCTTGTTCTAGTTGGTCCACATAAATCAGTATGCACAAGCTATAAAGGTTTTGAAGAAGAATGTTCTTTTGTCTTGAAGCTAATTTTAGTTTGTTTACCACTTAAGCATTCTTTGCACAAAGAATTTTCTGGCTTGTTAAGAATTGGTAAACCTCTAACATTCTGATTCTTACTGATTCTAACCAGATTTTCAAAGTTTATGTGTCCTAATCTTTTATGCCATAACCAACTCTCTTCAATTTGGCCCATTAGACACATACCTTGAATATTGTCATTGTAAGATGAGTCAAGGAGATTGTACACATTTCCTTTTGTCCTCCTTCCAGCTGCAACAGCCTTTCCAAGCTTGTTCTTAATCTCACATCCCTGTGAATTAAAAAGAACATGATAACCACTATCACAGATTTGACTAACACTTAGAAGATTGTGCTTGAGACCTTCCACATAGTACACATTATAGATAGGAGTGTCTTCATTCAGAAGAAGTGAACCTCTACCTTTAATTTGAATACCAGAGTTATCACCAAACTTAACATATCCACCTACATAATCTTCAAGTTTTATAAACTTGTCCTTATCGCCATTCATATGGTTAGAACATCCACTGTCCAGGACCCATAATTCCTTTTTCTTTGAATGAAAAGCAGTTTGAACCAACATAGTTTGTTTGATGTTGTTGACAGTCTTAGGTTTCCAAACCTTTTTAATTTTCTACTATTTAGAATGCAGATCAGTTTTGCACTATTTGACAGAATATCCTAGAGTATTGCATTTAAAACATCTGATTTGTCTAACAAAACCATGGTGTTGTCTAAGACCAAACCTGGGTATTCTAGAATTCATAAGCCTACAAGTGCTCACCTTATGACCAAATTTGTTGCAGAAAAAGAAATAACCATAGAAAAAAGAATTGACATTGTATGAAGGTCTATTACCTTTAAAAAACTTACCATGATCCTTACCAGAATCTGAGAGATTTGAACCTGAATTTTTTACTTTAGAAGAGGGGTTTTGTTTTTCTTTGTCAGTTGAGCATTCACCCTTTTCAAAACCAACACCAGTTTTATCTTTATACACCTTTTTCTTGCTAAGCATCTCATTCAGTTTTAGAGTGCTTTCATATTTTTCAATTTCCTTCCTAAGAAGGACTACTTCTTGTTCCAGTTTTAGAATTTCATGATCTTTGCAGCTTATAGTCTCTCTAAGGTAGACTTCAACTCTTTTAGCTTCTTCAAGCTGAGTTTTTAGAGAGACCAATTCTTGATTTGGTTTATGTTCTTGAGTAAGAACTTGTTTTTTAAGTTTTCTGACCTCTTGAAGAGCACATTTCAGCTCACTTTCAAGATCTACTTCACCTTCTTCAGTGTCAAAGGTGTTAGAATCATTTTGCAGAGTAAATTCAGCCACGAACAAAGTTTCAACTTCATCAGCTGATGAGTCTTCAGACTCAATATCAGATTCATCCTTACTGGTCGCACCCACAAAAGGATATGAATATCACAACAAAACCTATCCTAGGCATTGGACATTCCAGCAGGTGACTAATACCTCTTTGTGGATGTTCATTTACTTGTCAAACCAGGGAACGTAAACTTTAAATGGAGCGGCACTATATGTGCACTAAGAACCAGTTTCAGTCATGACCTATTGAAAATAAACACTTGGAAAGAAATTCTACCTACGCTACAGGAAGGTAGTGCAAAGTTTTCTTAACTCAATCATAATCTAACTAAAGCAGAAATCGCAATAGCTACAATTGAGAGACAAACTATAAACTGGCCTTATGCTGTAGGAACAAACACAGGGATATATTCCCAATGCTGCAGGAACAGTATAAGACTGAGCTTGTGCTGAAACTTCTAAAATGAAATCTAACTTGAATTAACAAAGGATAAACAACTACGCTCCTACAGATACTTACTAAGTGGGCCCCCTTAGCAAGCATCAACTAATTAACACAGAAGATTGTGCTCAGAACTCCATCAACTTTTATTCATAACGTGAAATCATTTACATTGACTATTCTGCTTCAGAAAACTAACAAAAATTCTGATTCATATTATATCTCTAACTCTTACATAATCTGCTTCTCTATCTATCTATCTATCTACTTCTCTGTTCACCTGCGCAGGAGGAACACTTATTTTAAAATCAGGAGAACAACTAACTAACTAACTCTAACAGAGAAAGACGTGGATATAAAATGCATCTCGAAATCGAGGAACAGACTTCATAAATGAGTTATCTGTTCAACCTGATCCAAAGAGAATCTAGCACTCCACTCTTTCCAGATTAAATGTCATTTAAAATCCTTTCCAACAGTTTCAATCAAAGAGTCTTCACCAAAGCTTCCTCGAAGTCGTGCAGGAAATGGACTTTACTGCAAGGCCGAGATTGGCTGCGCTTGACTCGATCAAACTTTCTTCAACAACCTGCGAAACACAAGATAACAGATACAAAAGAAAAGGTGCACAACACATACACAATATCCATTCATTAATCACATATTTAAATCTATTTCATCATTCAAAAACTACATGCACTATACCAGTCATTTGGGAAGTCAAACAGGGTAATAAATATAGACATATCAACATGATAGGCTACAGGAACATGAAAGTGTATTGCTATAGGATATCCCCCAATAAAAAGTTTCAAGAGAGTTAAAAAACCATAATCAACAGAAGTAAAGGTATTAAAAGTACACCATGATATCCAAATTATGAGTATATTTTGGGCTCATCATTTTGCCCCCTACTTAACCCAATGCTGGTCCTCCAGCATTAAACTTCCTGGTGGTCTCTCTGAAATCAGTGGCTGAGGAATGACCCTAAAATGGAATTCCAAATTTGTAACAAAAGGCTCTGTAACTCTGCCACCTTTCATACCTATGGGCTTTTGTGTCTTCATTAAGATTTGTAGCCTGGTAAGAATAAAGGGGCCACATTAGTACAGGAGGTCTAAATGTTAATGGCAACCACAATTCGAACCTCTTTTGGAGTCCTAGCTGTATGTATTTGCTTGATCATTTAAGAGCTGCTGAAAAATTTAGTGGACTGTGAGGTTCAAACTTCCTTAACCCAACAGTTAATCTTTCCCACCTCTTTTCAATTCTGGAGTATGACAGTCTCCAAAACGAGTATGATTGTTCCTGAAATTCATCATATACCTATTTCTTGAGATCAAATATTTTCACTCTGGCTGTATCATTATTAAGACCATATGTCAGAGTAAGTCAGGTTTTCAGCATTGTGCGGGGGTCTAAACTCTTAGAACGCAATGGAACAGGCTCATTCCTTTCAGCTTCTTCATATGTTTTCCATTGCCTGCCATAGTTTGCTTCATTTGCTACCCAAGACATAAGTGATCTCAAATGGATGTCACCAATATACAGAAGGGGATTCCACTCTATTTCAAATGGAATTAAAAATCCATATAGGTAAAATTCACACAAAGAATTTCTGAGCCAATTAGGGGCTGCCTAATATGCATCGTAAAACTCTTTAGCAGTGTGAAGAATAGGATCCTGATTTCTAGAAATTCTCATCAGTTGGAACCACAAGAACTGTTCTTTGAGGCATAGAGCATAAACTCTAGGTGGTGGTCTGCATTCCATAATCTGACCAGTTACCTTCAACATTTCATCCATTTTCTCTTTTAACTCCTAGATTTCTAGTTTCTGCTCTTCAATTTCCTTTTTCAGTTTCTTCTTTTCCTCCTCCCAAAGACTCTGTTGAATTTCAGTCTTGGCCAGGTGGCGGAAAGTCAGGGTTTGTAATATAACCGGTTTCCATGTAGCTTTGACATATTCCAAAAATTCAATTAAAAATATTTTCTTATAAACAACAATGGCTTGACAAGTTGCAGGGGGAATTGAGGCTTCATTGGCCACTTCCAATGGTTCAGTCTATTCTTCCTCTTGCTGCAGGATAAGTTCATGTTGCTGCAGTGGAGAAGATTGTGCTTCCTCCAAAATTTGCATAGCCGTAGCAGCCAAGTCATCAAGACTTGGTACTCCCCTTTCATTATGCTCAACTTCCCTTGTCCCAACTTGTTCTTCTTCAAGAATAACAAATGAACTCTGTGCAGCACTTTCAAACATATTCTGAGAAACAGCATGTTCAGACTCAATAGATTCTTCTGAAATTATAATAACCTCAGGGTGAGGTGAAGCAAGGGATACTTTACATTGTGTTCTGGTAGAAAATCTTTTTGGCAGTGTTGTGGCTGCAGGAGGTGCTCTCGTAGCCTTCCTCTTTTTGAATTGCTGAGAAGGTTCTGCCTTGTCAGAGGATGATGGTGAATTGGTGATGGCAATAGGTGTTGTTGTAGGAGACAATGCTACAGGGGAAGAAGCTGCAAGAGAAGAACGTTTCCTTTTCTGAGAACGAGGGTCAGATTCTGGGGTTTGTTCTGCCCCAAATGACTCTCCAGCCTTTGTTTTTCCTCTCTCTCTCCTACTGGCAGCCCTAGTTTGCACCCGGGCAGAGGGCTTTGGTGTGAGAGCTACAGGACCAGGTGCTACAAGAGCAGATGATGCTTTCCTTGTTCTCCTACTGGTGGATGTTATTTCCTCTTTCTTTTTTCGAGGCAGTGGGGTAAGTGCTCTAGGGGGTTCTAGACGTTGCAGGCTCTTCTGGGCAACAAATTTTTGCCAGGAAAGAGGTGATACATCTCTCAAGGAGCGTGCAATCAACAATTTTATGAGGCCATGGTGAGCAATAGAATTATCTTTCCTCTGTTGGGTTCTGTGGGCACATTGTTGTAGGAATTTTAACAAAAAGTTTGGAACATTAACAGCTAATCCATGCCTCATATGACTTAGCAATTTGAAGTGGTAAGAATGCAGGTAGGAGAAACGACCTTCACAAGTTAAATAGCTAATTATGAAAGCAGTGTATTTTGGGTATGGAGGAGGCAACGACACTCGCTTGCATCCCTGCTTTGAGACCTCCAAAGGTCCATCAGTGGGTATTGAAAATTTTGCCCTTGTAGAGGCAGCATCCGAAGAAAAATTTTCTCCAATGGCTAGGAGCCTAGTTACTTCTGCAATTCTTTCTTCAGTTACAACAACTGTTAGACCCCATACAGTAGCTTCCCTTCAGAAAGGGTTCTCAAAAATTCACCTGCAGCCTCCTCATTAAAAGCATCTAAACTCAAAAAGTAATTCAGTCAACCACAGAGGCTGAATGCTTGGGCCGTTTGAGGATTTTGCATTAACAACTCATGAGCTACAGGCTCATGCCTAACCAGCTGACCACCCATGTTCACAGTTTTGCCTTAGTTGAACTCAACTCCTTTCTGAAAATCAAAAATTTCCCCTATTCTGTTTTAGTTTTTTTCTGTTCCGCTGTCACTTTTCTCTTCTTTTCCAAAAATGAACTTTTTTAAACAAGCAGTTTTGAATGTGATTTTCAATGAAAAACATGCAATGAAAAAGACATGCGATCATATTTGGAAAGTACCAGAAAAATAATAAAGAAAGATTATCTAAGCAGTTGTGACAGTAGTGAAAGGACAAGTTTAAAAAGTGGATTATCTTGCCCCATACTTAGAGTATGACATGTGTCCTCACATGTACTAGGGAATAGGCAAAAATCGGGTAATAATGACTGATACAAATAGTGCAGTAAATGAATAAAATGAAATAAATCAAAAATGCAATAATCAAAAGATATTGCGTACCTTTCATTAAATGTTTGTACGTGCTGAGAAAGTTGACGGCTTCGGCATGAGATGACAGTTGGGAATGAGATCATAATTAGGGGTGGTGCAAATGGATGAGGTGGATGGATGATGTGGACGGATGAGATGAACGAATGGAATGGATGGATGGTACAGAAGATAAAGAAGTAAAATGTGGTGACAAATGGAAACAAAGAAAAAGGGGTTCCCTTAAAAAGGAAACCTTTATTTTGAGTATGCATTACAAAATCACGGAGAAGCTGCAGGAGAAAGACTAAAGCCTTCAGTTGCAGGAGAATTAGTGGCATGATCTTGAACGAACTGTTGCATGAATTCTTCTTTTGAGACTGGTTTGTGGTACAACCAGAGGCGGTGTCCATTAACTAACAGCTTGAATCTAACATGATCAATTGTAAGAAGTTGCACTGAACCATTAGCAAATACATTTTCAATTTCATACGGGCCCAACCATCTGGTTTGTAATTTTCTTGGACTGTCCTTATATCATGAGTCATAAAGCAGGGCCAATCTCCTACTTTGAATTTCTTCTCTTTAATTTATTTATCATGCCACCTTATTCGTTGATTTTGTATCATCTCAGTGTGCTGCAGGGCATTCTTTCAGAGCTCATCCAAAGCATTGAGCTGCATGATTCTGTCCTTTTGTGCATTTGTTAAATCCATGTAGTACGGTAGGCCCATATAGCTTTTGGTAACCTTGTAGCCTAGTCCTTCATATGTAAATCCACAGTTTTAGTCAAAATGGCCTCTATATCCCTACTTGTGACCTCAACCTGGCCATTGGCCCCAGGAAGTGGAAGCAATGTGGTAAAGGGGGTGCCCCCAGTGTTGACGGGAAGTTGACTCGAAAGAGGTGGT
This sequence comes from Sequoia sempervirens, assembly GCA_007258455.2. Taxonomy (NCBI): domain Eukaryota; kingdom Viridiplantae; phylum Streptophyta; class Pinopsida; order Cupressales; family Cupressaceae; genus Sequoia; species Sequoia sempervirens. Next base: position 55,730 of record VDFB02020942.1, read on the forward strand.
GCTGTTAGCATTAATGGCACATATTATGGAACATTTTGTGGCATACTATAGGCGAAAGGATTATTGGGATTAGGCACTTGAGGACCCCCCATAACTGAAATTGGAGCATGTGGGGGGTGGTTAACATGATAAAGAACAACATTGCCAAATTCAGTTTGATGCCAACCCTCAACCGAAGGAACATTGGGGATGTACGAACCCTCTAGTGAATTTTGTGAACCTTGAGGTATGTTAGATGTGGAGCTCCTATATTTGGATAAGTCAACACCTGAGGGAGGTTTGACACCCTTTTCAATTGGTGGGCCAAAATTTCTTCCTCATGTTTTTCGAACAAACGGTCAGTCATTTGTACATTGGCGGGATTACTAAAATGTTCCTTAAGCATGAGTTCAGGTTGATTAGCCATACTCTCTTCACCATGTGGTGAGTTGTTTTGATTTTCGGTGTTGGAGTATGATGAAGTACCATTATGAGGATCTTGGGGGATGTTGTTAGGATCTTGAGCAATATTCGCACCATTGGTGGGATTTGTATTGTTATTAAGGTCTTGAGACATGTTTGCTTGGGAATTTTGACCTTTGTTGTTATGCCATTTGTTTGATTGGATTGTTAAGATTGGTAGGATTGTGTTGATTGAACAGATGTGATTTGATTGATTAGGTAATTGGACAAGCGTGACTAATTTGATCAAATGATTGGGTTTGATAGATTTGGATGGGTATGATTAGATGATGAAAGATGTGAGGGACCCTAAATTTGGTCAAAGAAAGCTACCCTTAGTGACCTAGAGCATTGATTGATTAAGTGGATGATCATGACATTGAATCCACCTCAAGATAGAAATGGATTGATTTGGGCCAAGGATGGTAACGTATGACACCGAATTCACCTCAAGATGGAAGTAAATTGATTTGGGTCAAAGTTAAAGACTAATAATCAAATTCAAGTGCTAAGGTTAATTTGGGTAACCACTTTTTAACACAAGGTTAAGGCGATTTGATTATGAGTGGCGTTTATGAGGTACGGGTTTGGTGATGTAAATGGTAAAATTTTGATGAATCAAGTTCACTAGGTGATGATATGGGCTTTCGAATGGATTATCAGAAAATTTAAAATGAGCGGATGGATTGAGGATGTTTGGGGAGAATAAATGGAGATTTAGAATGGTTAAACGGGGGTTTTGAGGGCTAAACAGAGGTTTGGAATGATAAAACAGAGGTTTAGAATGATCAAATGGAGGTTTTTGGAGGTTTAGAATGACAAAACAGAGGCTTGGGATGATGAGATAAAGGTTGGGAATGATTAAATGATGGTTTAGAGGCTAAACGGATCCAAACGGGGCAATTTTGGCTGTTTAGGAGGGAAAATTCCCCCCTTTGCTGTAACCAGAAGGGCGTAGTCTCCCTTCTATGGTAAATCAGAGGGCATAGTCACCCTTCTGCAGTAAATCAAAGGGTGTGGTCACCCTTTTGCAGTGAACAGAGACTTGATTTGATGAAAATGACTAAGGAAAGGACTTTAAAATGACAATAATAACGCCAATTTGTCAAAAAGTTTATTGGTTTCTCACAAGAAAACACTTTCAAGCAAACACAATCCTGTGATTAATGTTAAGGGTATGGCCAATGAGGTCTTAATCTAGGATGCATGAGGTGTCTATGGAGTCCTCGATATACTCTTGATACGTGAGGCACAACCGTGAACACCAGCCCGTCACAAGCGTGAGTCGGGAACCCCAGCGAGATATTGAAGGGCTCGGACCAACTCTTTACATATATCTAGGTATCACCCTAGCTTCGACACTCCGCCAATTACGACACGACTGGATTGGGGTACAACTTTCGCTCTCCCCCTTTTATATACCCCACTGGTACGTGTGGTTGGAATTGTCCCTTGCGGTGATGAAATCCCCAAGCAGGTCCCACTAGAAAGAAAGCACTAATCGTTTCCAACTACTCCCCAAGCTCACACAAAGTGCAAGGGGAAAGTGAAAACAAACTAATGCCCCCTTTGGGTAACACAAAAAGATAGACACAATAAGCAATGAATATTACTTCCCCTAATTAAGATTATGTTCTTATATTAATGACAACAGCAAGGATAGTTTTAAAAATTTGAGCTAATGGATGACCCTGCAAGCAAATGTTAATTGTCTTATCCCACGTTCTTCGCCAATTACACAAGAATATGCTGCAAAATATTAGCAAAAACATAAATATCCTTGCAAGAAACAATGCTAGGGGGTTAGTACTTGAAAATAGAAAAAAACAAGAACAAAAACGGAGCTAAAATGACAGTTTTACCTTTCAAAATGTGTTGTTTTGGGGCGTATTCTCCCTTCTGCAGTGCTGATAGGAGGGCGCAGTTGCCCTTCTGCAGTGACCAGGAGGGCGCAGTCACCCTTCTGCAGTGACCAAAAGGGCATAGTTGCCCTTCTGTAGAAAAATATTAGCACAAAAATTTCAACCAAGGGGGCGTAGTCGCCCTTTTGCAGAAAAATGTTAGCACAAAAATTTCAACCAAGGGGGCGTAGTCACCCTTTTGCAGAAAAGGTTAGCACAAAAATTTCAACCAAGGGGGCGTGGTCGCCCTTCTATAGAAAATGTTAGTACAAAAATTTCAACCAAGGGGGCGTGGTCACCCTTCTACAAAAAACATTAGTACATAAATTTCAACCAAGGGGGCGTGGTCGCCCTTCTGCAGAAAATGTTAGTACAAAAATTTCAACCAAAGGGGCATGGTCGCCCTTCTGCAGAAAACGTTAGTACAAAAATTTCAACCAAGGGGGTGTAGTCGCCCTTCTGCAGAAAACGTTAGTACAAAAATTTCAACCAAGGGGGCGTGGTCGCCCTTCTGCATAAAACGTTAGTATATAAATTTCAACCAAGGGGGCATAGTCACCCTTCTACAGAAAAACGTTAGTAAGCTAAAATCCAGACAAGAGCGTAGTCGCCCTTCTGTAGAAAAACAGAGGGCGTAGTCGCCCTTCTGCGGTCACTCGGAGGGCACAGTCGCCCTTCTGCGGTCACTAGGAGGGCGTAGTCGCCCTTCTGCGACGTGTTCCTGCAAACAACTCAACAATAACAAACGTAAAATTGAGGAACCCGTTTGTGGGTTCCATCGGGTGTGCCAGAAAATGTGATATCCAAATGTTTTACCTATTCTCAACTAAAATGCAATGGAAAAACACAAAGAAACACCTCAATATTAGCCTAAGGAATTTGTCAATGCAAAGAGAAAAAGTGTTAGATGATGACAAATGGTTATACCTTCTCTTTCTAGCAAAAACTCCTTGGTTGGCCCTTGATTTTAGATTACTTTGTATGCTCCTTTGATGGCTCTTGATGTGGCTAAATGCAAGATTTACCTATGTGCTTGGATGCAAATGCAAATAGATGAAATTGATGGCTAAATGAGTGCACAAAATGACAACATTTAGTTGCAAAATGGCTAAGTGTTAGAAATTCCTTAGAGGAGGGGGTATTTATAGAGAAACTTGAATTCTCTAGAGAATTCAATGGTTGAGATTTATCCAACAAGGCCAAGATGAAGGGCTAAGGTGAGTTGAGGACTCACAAGCCCTCACATATTGACATGTGGAGTGTGAAGTGGCTAAGGGTGAAATGATGTGTAGGTGATGTGGAAGGGAGGTACATGATGTGGAGGAAGGACAAGTACCTTCCAAGTACCCTGGAGAGTGAAAAGATTTATTCAAAAAAGAACTTCTTATTCCCAAGTGAGAGTGAAAATGACATTTGAAGAATTTTGGAATTCCTCAAAAATCTCCATGGGAAAAGAGAAAGTGGTTGGAGAAATAAATGTGGGAATTGGTCACATGTGCATGAGGCACCAAGGTGCCAGCACCAGTCTGACAAGTCAAATATTCTAAAAGCCTTAGAAGGATAAAATGTGAATTAAAAATTCACATGGGGAGGAGAGAGACCTAGGATGAATAAAACTGAATTAAAAATTCACATAGGAAAGAGGGTCAATGCCAAGAAAGGCAAATGGAAAGGTTGACTAAAAAGTGGTGCTAAAAGTGGCTAATGACTTTGATTAAAGTTGTGCAAATATTTGATTATGATAATTAATGGAAGATTAGAGACAAGTGGCAAATGTAGGAGGATGTGACATTAATCCTTGATTAAGAGGATGCACATCTTAATTATGAATTAATTAAATTAATCCAAATTAGAGATGGATTATGGAGGATGTGACAAGGAGAGAGAAAAGAAGAATTTTAAATTGAATTTAATTCAAAAGGATTAAAATGACTAAATTAAATAAATTGATGTATTTATTTAATTTAGAGAGGAGAAAGGTAAAAGTGTTTAATTGTTAAATTAAATACTTTAAGATCCTTATGTGTGAAGTGTAATATTAATTAAATTAATTAATATTGACAGAATGGATGAATAAAGAGGTAAATTTGATCATACGGGAGTGATCAAATTTGGGTGTCTACAACCACAATACCAGCAATTGATATTTTTGCCTCTAGATTTTGATCTTTTCTTGGACTTTGATTTTCTTCTATGATTATTCTTCCCTCGTTCTTGTGATCTTCCTTATCAAAATGTCTCCTAACGAGGTACCTTGATTTTTCCTTCTTATGTCTTCATTGAGAAGAATCTTGACAACATCATCGAATTTTAATACACTTCTTTTCTTACTAGATATTGAGTTGCTAACAACCATAACATCTCCTTCCCAACTATCAGGTAGAGAACACAACAAGAAAATAGTTTTGATCTCATCATCTAAACTAAAGCTTATTGAAATTAACTGACTAATCAAAGTGTTGGATTCATTTAAATGATTTGAGGCATTACCGCCTTTCTTCATTTTCAAATTATACAATATTTTCATTAGAAATACCTTGTTAGATGAAAAGTACATCTCATATGTGTTTCATAAACGATCCCATAATCCCTTCATTCTTTTCTCTATAGCAACATTAAACAAGACATTGTTGGATAACAAGAGAATAATTGTAGCCACCGCCTTTTGATCCAATTTTTCCCAATCTTCATCTAACATTCAAGCTAGTTTTTTTCAAAAAAAATTCCAGCATGATCGAAAGATCTCTTTAGATTAATGAAGCTTCTAATTGCAACTTCCACATTCCGAAGTTTTGACCTGAGAATTTTTCAATTCTCTATTTAAATTTTATTTGCCTCCATTTCCTCTTGTTTGAAGTGGTTTTCTCAAAATCTTTGAAGTGCTCTGATATCAATTGTTAAGAAAAATAGGGCAGAATAGAGCAATATAAACCTGAAGCAAGTTAAACTGAGACAAAACATCAAACACAGAGACAACAAAATCATGTGGTTCACCAATGAATTGGCTACATCCACGGGAAAAGCGGGTGTTTTTTCATTCCTATATGATAATAGCAGCAATACATTAAGTTTTTGTAATGCATCTTTAATATCTGTTCATTTTTTTATAAAGAACCGGTCAATGAAGATGAAGAGACAGGAAAAAAGAATAGATGCAAAGACAAAAGGAATGTGAAGATAAACGATCAGACTTCACAACCAAACATAACATTCATCAAACAAGTTTTCAAGCACTCAAAATTTTGCAGAAGTTGTAATTTTGGGTTTGATGTAGTACCATTTAGAAGATCTGAGTCAATCAAGATATTGTTAGTTTTATGATCAGATTAATAGCACATAAAATTAATTCAAAATCAAACACAATAACACAACAAATACCCTGGGAAAACCTCCTCTTGAGGGAGAAAAACCCAGCAACAAATATCACTCTATTATATATCAATAATGGCAACAAGTTTCTTTACAGTGAGGCCAAACTCAAGGCCGATATGCAACACCTTCACAAGATGCAATGATAACAAGTAATCAACACTTCCTTATAACTCAGATCCGCCCTTAAAGAAATTCTCTATCTGCTCTTGATAATTTGCAATCTGCAGTTGATTGATCTGCCCTTGAAGAATTCACACTTGAAAGAGAGGAAATGATCGCACTTAATTGATTCCCAAATGGAGTGGAATGATCTTGTATTTATACAATTTGAAGGAGAGAGGTCGCACCTTTTCATGCAAGGTCGGTCATCATAAAAATATAATTTCAATTTAATAAATACAATTTACAAAGAAGTCGGCCAAGAAGATAATTATAAAGTTGCCATGTGAAGTACCTCTTAACATTGAATAATCACGTATAAATAAGGAAGTCTGAAGCCCAAAGCTGCAATTACATCAATAGATATCATATAAATTCTTTAAATAAGACATTAAAATAGGTAAATCAGAATACTAGGTTCTTGCATCTAGAGTGCAATTTCATAGTTAGAAGCTATGGGTAATATATGGTTATAATCCTAGTTTTGGGATTGCTCACAAGGCCCATTTTGGGTTTGGAATTGATAACTTAAAAAACTGTATTTCAAGATAAATTGGATTTTTTTGTTTTCCAATTCATAAGAACAACAATAACATATGAATCCAAATTGCAAATCCTCTCAAAATTCTGGAACAAGTTGCAAACTTATAAATTTTACTGGACTAGTCGTTGTGTCACACCTAGTAGATGCCCAACTAGAGAATTTGATCATGAG
>VDFB02020944.1:0-58870 GCA_007258455.2 Sequoia sempervirens
ACAAAAGATATGTAGTGTATTCATTCATTCATTAGATACACAATAGTTATAGGATACATATGCATGTGGTCCTTGACTATGAGTACAATAAGGAAATATATAATGAGTTGACATTGGTTGAGAACACTAACAGTCGATAACTACCAATTGACAACCAACAGTTGAGGACTAATTACAAAACAACTTAATTATTTATTTACTTACCAACAACTACATAAGCCCCCTCAAAAAGAAAGTCGTCAAGGGGGATGAGAGACGTCCTTGGATGTACAAACGATGTAGGGGTGGATGTCAGGGAGTGTAGCTGCCGAAGCTTATGGACCTCCTCTGTGCACAACTTCAAGTGGTGGTTAGCTACCATTTCACGTTCTCTTGCTCACTTCACCATCTGTATAGACTCCACTAATTGACATTTGGTTTGCTCAATCTCTTTCTCCTTCTCCACCATCTTGGTCTTCGTAGCCGTCACTCTATGCTCGATCTCCTTCTCCTTTGCTGCCAGCTTGGCTTCCACGGCTGTCACTCTAGCCAATTCAGTGGCAGCGAGTTATGTTTGCTGAGCCAATTGTTCCTAGAATTTTTGTGTGCACTTAGTGAACTCATCCTATAGTCTCTATACCATTTGAAGGGCCTCATTCTTTTACTGTGTAAGTTCGTTAGTGGAAGTGGTTTGACGCTTTAGCCTAGAAAGCACATCTTTGAAGGAGTTTTGTATTGCAAACAAGGCTGAAATCACTCTAGCCTCCCTCCCCCCTACTAAAGGCTTGGCAGGGTGGCGAGCTGCCATCATTGTTGGAGTCTTTGTTGCAAGCCATCCTCGAGAAGTGAAGCAATGAGTAAAATCCCCTTGACAATTTGTCTCTACAAATGGCAATATGCATTGGGCTTGTCTTACCACCAACGGAGATTGTCTTATGTTGAGTCATTTGGATATGTCTAAAACCTTCTGCATCATTGTCGCCACAGACTGGAGATCCTGTATATGTCGTTGGACCATGCCAAGTGGGTTCATGTAATAGAGCTTAGCGATTGCAATGATTATCCCCTTAGGCTCACTCAAATTCTCTTCTCGATCCTCGCTTGATGGGTTAGGCGGTGGCAGCTCTTGTGCAACTGAAGGTGGTTGTTGTACTTGAAGGGGTCCCCTAATCTCCTGAGTGTGTATAACATTCAACAGGTTTTCTTGTGAAGGGCCAAGCTTCTTACCATCGACAACCATGACTGATTGATCGGTATCCTGCTGGTCAAGTCCCTCAGCCATGACTCCTAGAGAACTCGGTGAAGGAAATGTTTCTACCTACATTGGCAACCCAAGTAAATCTAACCAATGATCAATTTGTGTGGCATCGGTTGGCAAAGTGATATCCCTTGGCAGAGAGAACTCAATGGGTAGAGTGGGTCCCACTAGCAAAGTAACTAGCACTTTTTTTGGCAGTGTTGACACTGTGATTGGCGACATTGGCAATGTGGTTGGCATTACTAATAGTGTGGTTGGCGGTATAAGTAGTGTGGTTGGCAGTACAAACTGTGTGGGTAGCGCTCTTGGCAATGTGGCTAGTTGTATGGTTGGCGTTGGGACTATTGGCAGTGTAACTGGTGGCCTAGTTGACGTTGCTGACAATGTAACTGGTGGCCTAGCTGGCGCTGCTGGCAAGGTGGTTGGGTGTGGCACTATTGTAGTGGTCTCGTTGACTGGTATCGCCTCGTCTATCTCCATCTCTAGTAATGACGGTTCATTGGTTCCGAGTGATACCTCCTTTGTCGGTGTATTGGTGGGTGTAGAAGACGACAAATCTATGGGCTCCTAATCTTCAGGATTGTCTCCTCTGTCGCTTGACTCATCCCTTTGCTTTCTTTTTTTTCTTGTTGGTTGTGTTGCCTCCTCAGCCCTCGATGCTTGCATATCTAGGGTCGTCTAGTAGAATGTCGTTGGCCATGAAGGATCCAATTGAGCTATTGGCTGAAACTTACCACATTTCTCGGCAGGTAGCTGAGTATGGATGGTGTCAAGGAAGAGGGCGATGGCATGCTACATCATATAAATGCCTTTTTTTGTGCTAGAACCTTTGATTCTTTTAGACAACAATCTTGTGCAATTGTAGACTTTACCAATACTCAATCCAATCATATAGTCATGTTGTCCCTAATTTTTGACTTGTTAAAAATTGGGATAACTTATCAAAATTTTGTTAAAATTTGAAGCTTTTCTCTTCTAAGGCACGTTTTACGAGGTGCAAAGATTAGAAAATTTCAATTTTACGTCTATAGTCCTTTGGGTTAGCACTTTTCACTCACTCGTTCGTTTTCATGAAATTCTAAGTCATTTTTAGTGTGTTTTTGGTCAATTTCGGGTTTTTCTAGCATCACTGCAAGTTGGGGATTTAGCTTCTTATTGTAAGTTAATAATAGGAACTTTTCATCTCCATTACAGGTGTTTTTTCCTTTTAGTTTTCTTTTTAAAGCCTTTTTAGGAACTTTTTGTATAAATTGCGAGTGTAGGAACTTTTTAAGTTTTTTGCAAGTTACTTTTTCACTTAAGTTACTTGTAATGACTTCAAAAAGTTCCGATTTCACTAAAAGCACTTGTAATTACTTGAAAAAGGTCTGATTTCATTTTAAAACATTTGCATTTGCACTTGAAAAGTCCGATTCAAGTTAAAAGTAACTTGTAACATGCTTTGAAAACCCGATTTGAATCTTTAAGTGAAAATAACTTGTAAAGTGTCTTGAAAAACCTGATTTGAGTGTTTTTCACTTGTAAAATGCTTAAAAAAGCCCGATTTCACTTGACACAAACTTGCAAAAGCCTTAAAAAGCTCCAATTCAAGTTTACTTCATTTTGAAATCACCTCTTTGCTTGCTCTGAGTCATAAAAATCCCGACACCATTAATGGAGAGTGCAGTTTTTGTTTGATTTCGCTTCTTCTCCTCTTTTCATGGCGGATTTTTGAATATTCAGCTGCAATAAAAGGCCATTCAGCTGTGACAAATCATAAGGCGTCCAGGGTTTTCTTCTTCTTTTAATTTTGCAATCTTTCATTACAGGTATGTTTGTTTTTTCTTTCATGGTTTTCTTCTTGTTTTAAGTATGTTTGTATTGTGTTTTCATGGCGTCATTGTTTGATAATAAAAACGGTTTTGTGAGATCACCATTCCATCTCACAAAAAAACGTGTTTCCTTCATTTCGCCCCTATTCAAAAACGTGTTTCTCTACGCTTTTCTTCATTCAAATGTGTTTCCATTACATACGTTTTCTCATTCGCCATCATTTTTAAAATGCGTTTTGCATTGTTCTTCCATACACCTTTCATAATAACGCCTTTCATTTTACCTTCATTCCATAAAAACGCGTTTCTATTACTTTCATATTTCAAACGCCATTATGCCTCCATTCTCTTCAAAAAAAAACCGCGTTTCCTTTATTCATTCGCCTTACATTTTTATTTCATAATAAAATTTGTTTTTATTCGAAATATGTTCACATACGCCTCCATCCATCATTTGCTATTTCAAATATCATCCATAAAAACGCATTTTTCACTATTTTTAGCTGAAAACGTGTTTTATTTCATTTGCATATTTTCCTTTGCTGAAAATGTTTCTCATTCGCCCTCCATTCATTCCATCCCATTTTCATTCCATGCCATTTTCACCTAAATCCCCTTACATTTCATTTCATCTCATTTCCATTTTCTAGAAAAGAAGAAAATATTAAAAAATGTTGCCCTTGGAGGAAAATTGGGTTTTTGCCAACTCATTGCAAGTAGGAAGTTTTGGTCAAGATTGCAAGTTAAAAGTTTTGAAAATTTACTTGCAATGACTTCCTATTTTTCCTACTATACATTTTTCACTTGCAATGGCTTCCTAAAATCCCGAAAATACACTATTCACTTGCAGCCAGCCTTCAAAATCCCGAAATGCCTTAAAAGTGCCTAAAAATTGGACTTTTTGAGCTTGACCGCAAATACAATTTGAAAGTTCTGACTTGCACTTATCAAAGCTGTAATTTAACTTTTCAACTTGTCATGAAAAACACGTCCCTTTCACTTGCAATCAGCCTCCAAAGATCCGAAATGAGTTATAATGCTCATTTTCTACCCTCATACAGCAAAAACATCATTCTAAGTTAGAGCCTTCGCCATGTCTACGCCTGTTAATGTTGATGTTGTCTTAACTTTATGGAATTTTCATCGCAGCCTTGCAGATTCTTGTTTGATAACGGAGGAACAAGCTTCTCCACCGAACAAAAAGATGAAGTACAAGTATGACAAGTATCAGAACGAAATTCCTCCTTCTCATGTGGTCTTAAACATCGAAGAAATCAGAGACACGAAGATCAAACATGTTGATATGACAGAGTTTCTTAAGAGGACTGTGAAATCAACTTCTCATCATATGCAGTTGTTGCTGAGAAGTCACATCCATTTGGTTTCCTCCTTTTCTGTTGCTGCGCTAGAGTCAGAGTTTGTCCTTGCATGCGCAACTCACTTTGATAGAGAATCTAGAACTATTAAAGATGATGATGGCAATGTGGTCATTAGGCTTGATCCAGAAACCATTAATAAGATTTTCAGAGTTCTTGATGCGCCAATATATTCAGACATCTCAGTAAAAAGTGCTCTTGATCATTATGAACAGAAGAAAGCAGATTGTATACAACACATCAATACTAAATGGCTTCTGAAGCGTCGAATTTGTGTGTCTCAATGGCCTAAGTTATACCGATCTGAATTCAAAGAAGAGATCAATGATATAATCACACTCTTGAGCAGGATAATGGGGTTGACATTCTCTAATGTCTTTGAGAAATGGATGTACAAGTTCATAGTGGCGATAAGGAAGGCACAACACCCAATCTTTTGGGGTGAAATAATCAGCGATAGTTTGTGTGAGTAGCTTGCACAAGTTCCTACTACGCTCACATTCTACATGAACTCCTATTTGGTCTACATAGCAGCTTCATTGAGACAATTTCCAGGCCTTTCTACCCAAAGAGATAGATCACTAGTTCCAGTTTGGGAGTACTATGATCAGCTGCCTTTGAGATCGAGCAAAATTCATTATAGAAGAGTTCAAGACACATTCTTTGGTCATTTCATGAGTCTATTTGACAAGACCTTGCAGAACAACAGAGTATCTGACGCTGCTTGGAAGAAGGTCAATGAATATGGTTGTCTCTTTCTCCAGTTTCCTACTTTTACCTACATGAGAGTTGGCTGTTTTGAAGATCAGCCATACATGCTTCCAAGATATCCAATAGATAAAATCATTCTAATGGAGCTTGCAAGGCAATTGATGACAGTGCATGCACGACAAGCTGTACAACATAAAGCTGGAGTAAGTATTTCGTCTCATAATCCATTGCAGATTGGGAGATACTCCTTGACAACTACCTCAAAGGCAAAAGCAATGGAATCTGAAATTCAAGAGATCAAATTAAAAAGATTCAAAGCAAGAGCAGATTTTGACTACAAGGGAATGAAGGACAAGATAAAGAGAGCCTTCACTCATGTACATCGCCTAGAAGATATTTGGGTAGATATTCGAACAAAGAAGGACATCCATAAAATGGATTATTGTAGGCTCACAGTTGAACAAATTATAGACCTTAATCTGACCTTGATCCCAGAAGGAGTCATTGATGATGGGCAGATTTTAGATCCAGAGTATGGGGAACAAAGGGTTGCTGACGCTTCTATTCCAGCAATACAGTGTCTCATAAAGAATCAAGTTCTATCTTTAACAGATTTCAATCAGTCTTGGCAAATACTAATTCTTGGCTCAAGAGTATAGGTGTCAAAACTATAAAAATCAGAGTTAATGGTGATGATGATTCAGCTAGCCCTGTTGGATTGAAATCAGAAGTCAGAGATAAGTCCAAGGAAGGTGCTTCTTCTTCAGGAACCAAAATCAAGTTAAAAGTCAGCCGTGCTGTGGAAAAACCTTTGGAGAAAACAACATTAAAAGGAAAGGAAATTAAAGAGACGCAGATCCAAATCATTGATTAGCAAGAAGGAGAGACTCTTGAGTCTCCTACTGCTCTAAATATGATGTCTCCACATATTGATGCTTTTTCAACGGTTTTTGTTCCTTCTATTGCTCCTGTAGAAGTTGCTCTTCATACATCAACTTCATCCACATTGACCACTTCTATGGAGAACATGCATGATAATTTGGAGAACGTTTTTGATGCCAATCCGATGTATCCAATGACATCACAGATAACACTTCCAGAAATAGATACATCAGCTGCAAGTTTTGATTGTTTTATGGCTAATGCTGATCACAATACGCCATCCGAACAAACTTTTGTTGCAATTCAAATTGAGACATCTCCTAGGGTAACAACTATGGTGCAGAATGAATCTGATTCTACACAAACCACGGTTGCTGTTTCAAATACAAATACATTGGATCTTCCTCCATGGTTAAGTTTAGTCACTTTAAAGAGAAAGAAACAAGCAATCTCTCCTGATGTATTTGATTTCCAACAGTTGAAGAAATCAAAGCGAAAAGTTACAAAGAAAGCTAAAATGGTTTCACGGGTGGTTGTAGACAACAATAGGATGAAGTATGTAGAAATAGCTGAACCCCTTGCAGACAAGTCACCAGAAGAGATGCAAGTATCTGATTACAAATTCACCAGGGTGGATTTAGGCAAACAAACACATGCAAGCATGATGCAAGACGCTCAAAGTTCAGTAATTGTCTTAACACACAGTTATAATGAACTCTTGGCAAAGAAAGAAAAGCTAAAAGAGGAGAATGCACAACTTGTTTTGGTAATTCAAAAGATTACCAACTCTTCAGAGCAAGTTAATCCATTAACTTCTTTTACCTCTGAAGAATCAATCAAGCAATTGGAGAAAATTGCACAGAAGGCTAAAGCAGTTTATTCTTGGGCAGCACAGCTAATTGATCAAGGTATACCAGTAATTGAAAAGGCATTACATATTTTGAGTATTGTCAGAATAGCAAGAGTAAAGATGAATCAAACTTTGGAAGCTTTCAAGCAAAGTTTGGATTCACTTGAAAAAGATTTAAAAATATGGCATGAGATGGATCAAGTCAAGCTAGAAATTCTACGCAACAATTCAATCATACCAAATAGAGAAAAATATGTAGAATTTGAAGAACTCATGACAAACAAGTCATTAGTTATTGAGGATCTCATCAAAGATGTTCAAGCTACACTAGAGATGAGTGACGAAGTTGAGTAGGGCATACTTTCTAGCTTTGAGAAAATGTCTTGTAGAGTTTTAAATCACGAAGGAGAATTACTTGCAACCGATGTGGTTACTGCAGAAATAACAACAAATCTTCGTCAAGAGTTGGAATCAAAACAATTTACCATGGATTCAATTAATAAATTTGTTAATCATCGAACGATCTTTGATAAGATGCAAACTGTCCATGAAGAACATAGAGAAGCAACAATAAGATATTTTGATGTAATCCTTAAGATTGTTGTGGTTGCCAAGAACACATTAGGCCCCGATCCAGATGAGTTTCAGGAAATTATCAGCAAATTTCAGTCTTTCAAAGTTAGGACTGAAATGGAATAAAATTGTATTATCTTTATGTATTTTGTTTTCGACAAACTACATGTAAAAACAATTTTTGTAATCGTAAGTGTTCCTTTCACTTGCAGTTTTGTAAATTGTAATTACATGTAATCAAATTACAAGTCAAGATAATTTAGGACTATAATTTGGAATAAGTCATTTACAAGTAGTTGGTGGTTGAGAGAATTTCTCAAGTTAGTTGGGATCCTCCCACCTTTTTCTCATGAGTTCTCTCCGATAAATATTTGAGAGGGTCCTTTGTAATTTTCATCTTTTTGGCAAGCAAGAAAATTCTGCAGAATTTTGTACTCATAAAGACTTTGAGCTTTATAGTTATAAGTTGTTCTTTTTCAAGTAATATCAAAGAGTTGGAAATTTCAGACTTTGTGTTGAAGTCTTACTTTGCATCCATTGTGTTCTTATGTCATCTTGGAGCATTACTTTGTGATTATTTGGAGATTGTGGAAAATTGCTAAGGAGAACTTCAATTAAAATATTTGCAGACTTTGTGCTGCGAATGTTGTAATTTGAATTTAGAAATCAAGAAAAATTGCAAGTCTTTGTGCTCGTAATAATTCTGATTTGCAGTAGTTAATAGATACATTATACTTGCAGACTTTGTGCTGTCTTATGTTGTATATTGTCATTAGATTATCTTTCAAAAGGGTAGATAGGATCTCAGATTTTCAAGACTTTGTGCTTGAAATTGTTTTCCCTTCCCGAAGGAAGTGACGAAAGTCTTTGAGCTTTCAGGGAACTTCATTTCCTTTCTCTTGATTTTATTGCAAGCTGCTATAAAAGTTTATTTAAAAGTTAATGTTACTTTTCTGAAAAGAGAAAAGGATTTAATCTTTCCTGAAACAAGAGGAAAGGTTATCGTTCCACCCATATTTGTTTTAGTTAGTAGGAAAGGGGGAGCCTTCCCTTAATTAGGAGTGTTTTATCTCACACACTTTGGCTGAAACCACCATTTTGTTAAACCTCACAAGTTTGCAAAATATTCAACCAACAAGTCAATCATCTAGATGGCTACATTAGATGTCCTACTCGCACCTGTTAGTCTGTACTTGATTAAATCCACGATACATTTCCATTCTGGTTTAGCCAAATTATTCTTTTTCTAGCCCTTATTTCTCGCATTACATATACTATCCATCTCTTATTGTGTCAAATCCGGTTGACATATTCTACGGAGGGATTACTCTTTATGTTGTTGCATGAGTTTCCTCATCAACTTACACACAGTGGCACCTATGGAAGGTATGCCAAACACTGCTGAAATTTGTTGGCCAAAATGAAATGGTCACCTGGCAGCCTCAATCACGAATTTGTGGGATTGCCTGTGGTAATTTGTAACCATTGCCTTCAACTAAGGGTCAAATTCTCGGGAGTTAAAAAATTGAAGTTGCACAGCTTTGTCTACCTGTGCATGTCTCAAGGCTACCTTTAGCGCATGGTCCTCTTTGTTACTTTGCCACCATCTTCGACATTCGCTCTTAGTGAGGCTGTCCCATGTCAATGCATCCACTCCACTCTTGTCGTTTTTCCCCTTCCTCAGTTTTGTTGTAGCAATTCAAGGCATGTAGTGCTGTAATACCTTCTTCCTCTTAGTGTTGTTGGTGTCCATCGCTACAAAATTTATCTGAAAATATGCTTCTGGTAGTTTGTGAATAAGATTAAATAGATGATACCTTCTTGAAGGACAGTTGTAATAACTATCTGCCAAAGTGGCTATATCCGTACTGTGTAGGAATTATGCTAGCTGCAAAGAACTTTTTGTTGTATGAATGCCAAGACAAGTGGTTGCTGTACTTCAACAATGGAGTCATTGGAACCCAATCGTATTTTGAAATTAATAGATGATTTCCATATTTTTCATTGTTTTACTTTGGAATGTTGTACGTTGAAGGGCTGTACATTATTTAACCGTTTTACATGGTTCTTTCATACAATGTCTACCTCTGCAATCTATATGGTGTAAGATTGCCCCATTTGCACATCGTATGACCTATGAATCTTCAAGTTGTGCGCTTTGATGTTGTTTGTACGTCACACGATGCAGGACTTCCATGTATGTCATACAGTGGATGGAAATGGGGTTGTATAGTTTGTCAATGTTTGTCATATGACATGAAGGTTCACTTAGTGTTTCCCTTGCCGTACATTGTTGTCTCTCTCCTGGAGTCGTACATTGAATTGAATCCTTGGTTGTACGGTGTACTCCTTTCTCTGTCATATGCTACAAAGATCCTCCACAAATTTCAGTCTTTGTTGTACGGTATAAATGTTTCCCTTCCTCCGTACGATGATCTTTAGAAGCCATACATTGTCATTGTTTGTTCTCCTACCCACTTGTACACTCCTTTGTCGTGCGATAACCTGAAGTTGTACGATGAGTTCTTGCAGAGTCTATATGATGGTATACTTTATGTTTTTTATGTTCCTAAAGCAATGAGGCTGTACAATGGTAAGGAGGTTTGTTTTTATGTTGAATACAATGAATGAATTTTGCCAGATGAATAATATATAAACTAGCCACACATAATTACTTCCTTTTGCCCCATTCAGTAATAAATAATTTTTCTAACCTTGCTTTATAGTAGGCATTTTTATAATTTTTTGGCAATTTATTCTTTATAATATTGACTTTATAGTCCCTTTCATTCTTATTTTGTACCATACAATAATTATTTTGTCGTAATTTATGATAATATTTTGGCCAAATTAATAATAAATTTGTTTCGTTCTATAATTGGCATTGGCTTTTTAATAATTTAATATTTGCTACTCCCTTTTTTTAATTTTTGAACTTTTAATTTTTCTTTTTCTCTTTGCCTTCTTCACTCTCTCTTTTCTTTTTCCATCCTTTGCGCTCAATTTTTTCTTTTTCTCTTTGCCCTCTTCATTCTCTCTTTTCTTTTTCTATCCTTTGCGCTCAATTTTTTCTTTTCCTCTTTGCCCTCTTCATTCTCTCTTTTCTTTTTGCATCCTTTGCGCTCAATTTATTCTTTTAATTTTTTTTTGAGGCTTGGTCTCATAAACCATCTAACTCCGGTTTTTTGTAATAAGTATTGTCATAGTATGTTCCCTCATATAGTATTTATGAGACTAGGTTTTGCGTAGGAAATAGCCATGGTCTTTGGTAGCAATAATATTCACAACATGTTCCAATGTATTCGAGATCAATTTATTTTGGTAATAATGGTGGGTTTTCGATACCTTTATATTTTTGGTTGCCATCGATGTGCATGCCTTCTCTTTGCTGGTAACATTTTACATCATCTCTCTCCACTGTTGGTGGTGCCGCTAAATTGTGTACTGTGCACCAAAACCCATTAGAGGTTGGTAACGAAGGAGGCTTCGTGCTATTGTCTATTGCCCACTAGATAACATCTTCATTGTATCCATCTCGTTCTGCTATGAAGTAGTGTTCGGCCACGAGCACTGGCCATAGGCTAGGTCCTCCTTCCTTCGAGTCTCCTGAATGTTCTTCTATAGAGTTGTGCCATTCTTTTGCAAACATCCTTTTCTTCTGATCTTCGTGCAGTTCATAGTTGATATATCCCCTTCTTGGTCTTGAATGGGGTGCTTTTAGTTGCCATCCGCTGTGTAGTTTGATCCATTTTGCAGGAGGTCCAAAAAGTGCATTTTTAAATGTCGATGGATTCTGAGTACCGCCACACCTTAAGGTTGTTGTAGAATAGGTTTTACTATTACGCCTTTTGGTCCTTCTGGTTCTTGTGTGACATGTTTCTTTTTCTTTCCTACATCGCTCGCATTTGCCATCCAGTCTACCATATTGATTACAATCATTCTCTCCTTGTATGGCTTTAATTTTGATTTGTTAATACTACCTTTCAGTATAATGCTGTCCAAACTCTCTATTTGATAGCCCCATCACCAAAGATTTCTTGGATTTTAAAGAGATCGAGCCATCTCTCTTTGAACGAACTTGTTTTAATTTCGTTACGATCATTATACTTCAAAATTAACTGTCTAGGATGGAATTTTACTTGTCAGAGATGTTTGTTGTGCCAGTACTTTTCTGCATCACCTCCGTTGCCCATTGAGCAAGTACTCTTCGTTTGCTAAGTCTGTTTAATTGGAATAGTCGTTCTTTCGAACTCTTCGTGTCACCTAGTCGATTCTCAACGACAATCTTTAGGCTCAATACCATATACTTGACAGGGGCTACTGCTTCTTGTCCATACATCAAGTGGAATATCCTGTGTCCTGTAGTCACCTTTTATGTCATTTGATATGCCCATAATATGGTTGGCAACTTCTCTTACTAGTGTGCTTCTTTGGTGATGCATGACTTGTGCATGACAGAGACGAGTACGTTATTTGTGGGCTTTTCCTTTGCATTCACTCTCAGATAGTACGAGCTTGATAGGTCATGAAAAATTTGGAACTTTGTCATCATTAGATAAATGACGTGCTTCACAAAGTGTCGTCCACTATCACTGCTGATTTGTATTGCGATGTCGTACCTCTTGACAATCTGCTTGTATATGAATCTCGCTGTATTGATTGCAATGTGTTTTGGCAGTACTTGAGCTTTTGCCCATTTTGTTAGGTTCTCCGTGGCAATGACGATGTATCTACACTGGTATAGTTGGTTGACTTTAAGTGGTCTAATGAAGTCAAGTCCCCATCTCTCAAAGGGTTCTTGGGATTCTGATGGGAATAACGATATGTAGTCTCTCTTTAGTGTTTTAACCACTCTTTGGTAAGTGTCGCATCACACCACCCATTCTCGAGCATTGGTGTGCAACATCGGCCACTATAGACTTGCCAACAAGATTTTACGGGCTGTAGCATCCGGTCCCATATGTCCGTTTGGAAGCCCTTGATATAACGGTTTGTTGAAGAGTTGAAAAGTTTCACTCTTCAAGACTAGCTTCCTTCTTTCTCTCGGTGACAGTTCTTTTGGAAACATAGAAGTGGAGAGGTACTCTTTGATGCTCGTGTACTAGGGAGGTAGTGTTGCAATCTGGGATAAGTGGGCATTTTAGAAGTCTTCACTTACTCCCTCGGGTGGTTCACTTGACTTGATTCTGGATAGTTGGTCGGCAATGAGGTGGCTTTTCCATGGCTGGACAATAATAGCGAGCGCAAGTTCTTGCAGTAGTAAGAGCCATCTAGTCAGCCGACCTTAGATTATTGGTTTGTTCACCAGATACATAAGGGCTTGATGATCGACATAGAATGTGAATGGTGTTGCCAACAAGTATTATACGAACTTATGCATGGCATAGACCATTCCCAATGCTTTCCTCTTCGTCGTACTGTAGTTCTTTTCTGCCTTTGACAATGATTAGCTGGCGAAGAACAATGGGCGATCCAATCCTTGGGGTCCCACTTGTGCCCATGTCGCTCCAATTGCATAATTTGATGCGTCGACGTGTATGTGGAACTCCTTACTCCAGTCCGAGTATGCAAGGATTGGTAAACTTATTAATTGTACCTTCATTTCATTAAAGGCCTTCTCCTGGTCTTCTATCCATGTGAATGGCTGAACTTTCCTTGTGAGTATGTCAAGCAGGTAGGATATCCGGGAAAAGTTTTTGATAAATCTTCTATAGTAACCGACATGACCTAGGAATGACTTTACTCTAGTGATGTTTTGAGGTGCTTCCGTCTATATGATCACCTGTATTTTGTTTGGGTTAGTCTTTAGTTTGACTTTGCAAACTATGTGTTCGAGCAGTTTGCCCTGAGGCCTCATGAAATGACACTTCTTTGGATTCAATGCCAATCATGCTACTTTGCACCGTTCCATATATTCCCGGACAACTTTCAAATGTGTGTCTTGGTCACAATAGATCGACCAATCGTCCAGGAATGACTTAAAGTTTCCCATTGACATTTTTTCAAATATATGCAAACTGAATCTTTGAAATGTTGCTGTAGCATTGCATGGACTGAATGGCATCCAGTTGTATGCCTACACTCTGTATTTGACCACAAACGTAGTTTTCAAATTGTCCTCCTTGGCTATGCTTATTTGGTTATAGTTGGAGAATCCGTCCATGAATGAATAAATTTCATGACCAACCACCTCTTCTAATATTGAGTCAGTGAATGGGATCAGAAATGGGTCTTTTATGGTCACTGTATTCAAACTTTTAAAATCCACACATCCAATTTGTTCAGATTCCTTTTTTGGTGATATGACTATTGGAGACACTCAATCATTGACTTTGACCTTGAAGATTATCTTGGCTTCCAACATCTTTTCTATTTCCTCTTGTGCCTTTGTAGCATAATTCTTGTTCATTCGGTAGGGATGCTTTCGTACGGGTTGTGCTTTCGGCACCAAAGGGATTCTATGTATACATAATTTTGGGGGTATTCCTTTCAAGTCTTTGTACATCCATGCACAGGCACACTTGTATTCCATGAAGATCTTGAATGCTGCTGCCTTCAATACTGGATTCTATTTGTCTTCGACTAGGATCTTTCGTGGACTATTCTCTTCTCCTAAGTTCACGTTCTTCATTCTCGGTTCTTCACACTTTCACTTTGTCTCATTCAAAACTATGAGTTGGCGTGTCATCCACCCTGCCCTCCTTCTATTTGTCGTACTCTGTAGGAAATGTTCAACTTTTGTGGCTTTGCCATCTTCTTCTCCTTCAATCTCCATGACCTGCAACATATTCTAGTCGTGTTGGAACACTTCATAATCCTCCATTTGACGATGAAAAAGTCTATTGAGCGAGCTTGTTTTGTCCTCCGAGCAATGCTGGAGGTCAAGGACTCCTTCGTCGTTTAGTTCCATAAACCTCTATTGTTTTGTATGGAGAGTGTATTTTATTTCCAGTTATGGTTTGCTTTGGCTATAATCAACCATCCTCTCTCGAGTAATGCATCGCACACCTTTTGCAATGGAATGACTATGAAGTTCAATTGGAACAATTGATTCTCGATTATCATCTTTTGTGCCATCGATGTTCCCAATGGTTTGATACCATGCCGGTTGGCGCTAGCTAACAAAAATGTCGGTGGCTAGAGTGTTCGTTTTTTGAGGCACTTCCATGTATCTTCAGGTAATATGTTGACTCTTGATCGTCCGTCGACTATAGTGTTTGCTATGCTCTTCCCCCTGATCTCCATTTGAATGACAATCGGTTTCTTTCCTAGGTTCACCGTCAGCAGCATTGGGTTGATGACTTGTTCACCCTTGGGTGGCGGCTCCACTATCATGCTTTCTCTTCGGCATTCCTGTTGTCGAGTTTGATCATCACCGACCAAAGGCCAAAGGCCACTAATCAATGTCAAAGAAATTGTTAAGGAAGTTTTTATGAATAAAGTTTAATATCAATGCTCGCTGACTTGCTGAGCTGTAGCATCTACATCGGATAGTTAAAATCGAATTATTTTACTCTAAGCAAAGGTGGCTGATTCCCATATTGATGTTTATATATAATCAGATAATAGATCACCCAAGTAAAACAATATATTAAATAAAATAGAATGCAACAATGATGATATTCATCAGTTATTCATAATTGCAGCAAATACTATATAAAGTGCAGCATTATAAAGGACAACAAATGCTTTTGAAAGATATCATATAAGACAAAAGATAGCATATAAGACAAAAGGAGCACATAAGACAAAAGGAGCAGCGATTCATAAAATGAAAGCTAAAGAGGGTATTAGTAATAGTTATGGGCAGTGCTTCCTAAAGAGGCTGCAATCCATATTAAAAGCAGCAATTAATATTCCAAAGGCAGCAATTAATATTACAAAGGCAGCAATCATTAGTGAAGAAGTGTGATTTGTTTTCAAAGGTTTTAATGGTTGGTAAACTTTGTGTCTCTTTGTTAAGAGATGCCTCCCTTCATAAAGGCAAGAAGATATAAAAAGAGAAAGAATTATGGAATAAGAAGTATATATACACCAGCAGATATATGAGTATGATTATGCAGATTTGAAAGAGGAATATGCAGATTGAAAAAGGAATATCAGATTAAAATAAGAGTTTGAAAAGAAAAGTATATGCAAGTTTCTTAATGTAATAACATACAAACACAAGCAGGTTTTGTATAGAAGAATTGAAGATATATCAATAAAGTGAATGGAATGATGAAGTGAATAAGAAATATAAGATCCTTCAAGAGATAGAAGTGGTGAGAACATATGAGTACATTTGTAATAAATAAGAAGGAAATCATGGAATGAATAATTGAATAAGATCGTAAAGTTCATCATTTGGTAAAGAAGCAACATTTTGAGGTGATATCATATTGGAGAGGTTGGTGCCTTATATGGAATGAGGTTGGTGCCTCATACGGAATGAGGTTGGTGCCTCATATTGAAGAGAGTGGAGTCTCTTACTGAGTTGGTGCTCAATTCTGGGGATTGGTGTCTCCAGTGGGTTGGTGCTCACAAATAGTATAAGAGGAGATTGGTATCTCTTGTAGGTTGGTGCCTACAAAGATTGTAAAAGAGATTTATATAAAAGCAATATTTTGCCACGACTTTCTCCCATAAATGTTTCTACATAAATCATGTGTTCTTGTGCTGCATAATTGTGAGATCTTATGTGAATGATATTGTGCAAGTGATATTATTGTGGTTGTTAGTTTGAAAAAGTAAAAGATTGTATTATACTGATTTACACCCTGTCTTAGTATAATCGTGTGCTCATCACTCTTAGTAGTTTGATATCCTCTTGGTATGCTCTTTTCTATGCATCCCATGTATTCATATGAGCTGCTTCCAATTCGGTGTACCAGTTGATGGCTATCCCTATGAGAGTTGTTGGAATTGCTCTTAGCCAATATATTTTGTCATCTTGGCCGTTCGCTGCCCAGATTGTCTGACATGTTTTACAACGTCTTATTGGATCCTTCGACTTGTTTTTAATTAGCTTTGTAAGTTTTTGCCATTCTACAGTGGACTTGCTTGGGGGGTCACCATCTTGCCTCCCTGTTGCACCTTCTGTGATGGTAACTTGGTTGGAGAGTTTTGATTCGTACGCTCCGGTGCTTTCCTTGCACTTTGGACAAGCCATAATCCTTCACTTGTCGCTCTTCAACGTTTGTCACCCTTGGGTTAACTCCGGGGTCCTTTTCGATGCTCCCTTCGTCTTGGTGTTATCGACTTTGATCTTTCATTGTTTGATTCTTCCGTTAGTGTCAAGTGTTCAATTTGGCATATGGTCTCTGTTAGACTGTCGGTAAGTTCTCTCTAGTGTGTGGTCTCTATCAGTTCGTTGATAGGTTCTCTCTGGCCTTCCCCTTTGGCTTGTTTTATTGGTACGAATTGTTCTTTTATGGTCGGGTTGGCGGTTCACTGCTTGCCTTCCCCTTCTCTCGACAGTGAACCTTCTTTGTCACCCAACGATGACCCTTCTTTGTCTGTTGTTGATGGTATGCACGATTCTCTGTTGGTGTTTTCTTCTTCACTTTCTCCTTTGTTCGACGTTGATGGTACAAACGGTTCTCTGGTTTGGTCGGTGAGGTCAGTGTATGTTTTGTCGGGAAGTGGTAAGTGTTGGGGTATTTCTACCCACTCTCCCTTTGCTTGTTTACTTGCCCTGAAAGTTCTCTTTCTCTCTTGACTACGACTTTTGCTTACACTTCAGCTTCTGTGGTGCAGGAGCACCTGCCAAAGTGCAAGTACATTTTGAAGTCTTGTTTGAAAAATCATTTTATTTTGTTGTGTAAGGTCTTTAACACCATCTAGTTTGTGGTTGTGGACCTTTTTGTTGCTTAGGTTGAAAGTTGAATAAGTGGGAATCCTTTTTTGTGGTTGATTCCTAAGTTTTTGTAAAAATTGAAAAACACACTGTGTTTTACAGCATGATGCTTTTGGCTGTTCTTAGGCTAAAAAGGAAAACCTAACTGTTTTCTAAGCGTTGTAAATGGTGGCTCTCGACCTTTTGAAGAGGTTGGATGCTTTTGATGTTGGCAGTTTTGAGGAGAACGATAATGAGAAAATAGCGGTTCTTGATGTGATTTCTTTCTGGTTTTCCTGTTCTTATTGCTGTTACAGCAGTCAAATGCGTTAGACAGAGCTTTTTGTTAGTTTGTTTAGCATATGGTGTTGTTCCTTGTAGCATTTTTTTGGTTCAAGTAGTTAGTTGTTCATCGTTCTCATTTGCTTTTGTAAATTCAGTGTTGTTTTCCTTAGTATTGTTTTGACTGGCAGTTTGAATAAAATGGAGTTTTAGATCACATTTCCTCCGTACCAGAAGCATGGAATCGATGGAAATGTGGCTAAACTCCTTCATTGTATATACAGTAGCTGTAGGAGTCTTTGTGAGTTTTGGAACCATGGCCAAAGTCTTACCCTAGGCGAGTTGCTGATACCTGGCTTGGGAAGACAGAAAATGGCATAGCCCTAACGTGGTAGGGGTGGAAATTTTTTAACATAGCAGAGTGTATCCTGGTTGCAGGAGGTCCCAAGAAGGTTGGCAGGAAGAGTGCAGTCCTTGTCAGATCTAATGGAGGCAGGAAAAGGCAAAACAGACCAAGGAAAGGTCTAAAGAAACCCTAGTTTCCACCAAGACTGGAATATACCTCTGTACGGACAGGAAAGGTCCCAAATACCAAAAATCTGTCAGAGCTTGGGAAAAGAGCCAGAGTGTCAGAAGAAAGTTTGGCACAAGCTGTTGAAAGAGAAGAGTTCTAAACTGTTTCTTGTGTTGAGAGGGCTAAAAGGGGCTCAAGGCTTGTAGCCCTGCCCAAACCCTAAGATAGAGATTTTATGAAAACGATGAAGAGTTGGAGTCTGGTGTTTGTTCAAGCACCTGTAGAAGATGATTTTGGAAGCCTTGGAAGGCAACACTCACCCCTGTAACAGAGTTAGGAAACATTTGAGCATGGTTAGTTTTTAAGGTGATTAAGGGCTAGGTGGTGAAAGAGAGGAAGAACATCAAGTTAGGCTTGGTGAATGGTTTGCAACTTGTTAGCAGGGTTGGCAGAGAAGACCAGGGGTGCCTAAATACCTTTAGGACCTATAGGTTGAATGGTGGAGAGAAACACCAAGGGGTATTCAATTGGAGACCCCGAGCATTGAGCCAGTGTTGACTCAATCCAAACCTGTCCCTATCATTCTGCTCTTGGGTGGGCTCGAGCTTTCCCTCATAAACCCTTCGCCTTATTCAACTTCAACCCTCAGTCATCGTCGCCGTTCTCTTTGTTCTTTTATTCTTAAGGATCTTATTTTTTGATTGATTTATTTGCGACCGCTTTGTATTAATTTCCCCTTTTTTTCAAGGTTAAGGGCATTAATTCTTCAACGTACGTTGATGGTTAGTATCACGTTCGTTTTTTTTCCATTTGTTTATTCTTCATACTGCTGTAGTATTTGTTGCCTTTGTTGTTATTGGTCTCTCACAGCCCAAAGATCTTATAGAATGATAAGTGACGTGCAATAAGTCTTTGGTAGTTTGTTGAGAAGACGATCAACCTCTGGGCTGACGGTTAGGTTATCCCAAATGGCAGCCTGAGGGACCTCTCTCCTAAGAGCTTTCCTCTGTATGTAGTCTTTAAACGAGATGTCCCACAGGTTCACGAAGTCTTGTGTCAACTTGTCTTCCCTTTCGTCGTTTCCTTGCATAGGTTCTTAGGTTGGATGTTCCATTACATCACCATGATTCCCATTTGTGTGTTGTGTTTTGCCAGGGTTCATATTGGCAATGAGGCCAAATGTTTACTTGGTAATGCTATTGGAACGATTAACAGAGAGTAAACGGATGTACGTAATAGAGAATAACAAAATATATCAATTACTCATAACAATGCACAAAAGATATGTCATGTATTTATTCATTCATTAGATATGTAATAGTTACATAATACATATGCATGCATTCCCCGACTATGAGTACAATAAGAAAATATATAGCAAGCCGATGTTGGTTGAGAACACCAACCATTGGCAACTACCAACTGACAACCAACGGTCGGGGACTAATTACAAAACAACTTATTTGTTTATTTTTTTATTTTTTTACTGACAACTACAACACTTGGCATGATGGTATGCCAATTCCTTTTCCTTGGGTATGGGTATGAGAATATATATATGTGTGTGTGTGTACAAAATTATAAATTATAAGAACAATGATACTCATAATTGCCAATACATAGAATATTTAAATACCTCATATTCATAATTTGCAGAATCTCATTCATTGGTGGCTAATTGTGTCTCAGTGTTTTCGCTTCAGTTTCATCATGTTTTTTTTTTTTTGAATTTTCCTTAACTCAAGGGGATTTGTAAATCAGTACTGCAAGTTCTTTCAAATGCATAAGCCCTCTCCCCCCCCGCCCTGGCATTAGCTTCTGTTATAATTGACCACCACTACACAAATCCATTATGATGGCAGCATGTAGTTTAGAACAATCCGTTGCTGGCCTAATTGCATGACTATATATATTACAAGCTACTTTACTCCAATCAGCCTGTGGTTACTCCAGTGCATTTTAATCTCTCCTCAAGAATGAATTTCAGTTATTGGTCTTTTTTGAAAAGACTGCACAAAACACAATCATCCCAAATGAAAGTGGTATCAGAGGCACGGGAGTATGAAAATAAAGAGAAGCTAGAGAGCTACCAAGGGTAAAAGATAGGACAATCAAGAATCTACCCCATTAATTCATCAGCATAGAGGATAATGATGTAACTCTAGCAGCTATGAACCAGAATGCTTCTACTTGCAACTTGATTCTGCAGAAAATCCCCCGTCTTCAAACAGAATTAAATCTTACAGGTAATAAAGTCTACCCCTGCATCATGAATAGTAATGGAAATCATCATTGTCCTACTTATCCCAGACCCCTCATACTATTGGGTATGCCCAGGCGGTACCCTGGGCATACCTGAGGACAAACCCGCACCGGACCAGTACCAGGATTGAACCCACACGAATACCTAGGTCAAAATAGAAGGAACTGGTAACACAGTTTAAAACTATACATATATATTTCAATGCATGTATATATATTTTTGATTTGGAAAGCTCGGGTTATTAGCCTGGAAACTGCCTAGAATTGATCATAGACGAACAAAAAAAAAGTATGACATCCCAAGATAATGCAAATAGAGGTATTGGGATTATTGTCTGACCACGAGTGATTTGACTGCGTTTATGACTGACTCTGTAAGGATTCAACCAAAGATTGTAAACCGAAATGACAACTATGAATTTTAAAGATCATCTATCATGATGAAAACCAAATTGACAATAATTCAAAACAATCACAATAGCAATATACATTGTTCAACCTAAATGTATGGTGGTGTGCTGGTACAATTCCTCTAAAAATCAAGCTGACCTTTCTATTCTGTACCTTTGAGCACCTGTTCTCTTATGATACCCTTTATTTGGCTTGTCAACACACAAATGTGGTGGAAGTAGAAAGAATGAATTAGTTCAGTAGAGTAAATGGCAACCAAGAGTAATAACTAAATGTAGCAGTTGCAAAATCCATTCAAATGTATTTATTAATTAAAATAATTTTGACAAATAATAATTAAATTTAAAAATTGTGGGGCATTGCATTTAAATCTTGCCAACATTCAAACTCAAAGTATGGCTTGTGTATTGGTTTGGAAAAATAAAATGAGAGATCAAACTATTATTTATAAATATTTTGGTTCATGGGGTTGATTCTATGTAAGTTCAAGCTATTTGCAAATTGCAGTAGATTTACAAATAAGATCCATGCAGGTGACAGTTGACCTTACTTTTCAACTAGAAAAGTATTTACAAGTAAGATCAAGCTAGGCTTTTGAAAAGGTTAAAAACAATAATTAAGTTCAGATAACCAGATAACATGGATAGATTAAATAAAACAGTCATAAAATACTACTTGAGTTGAAGATGTTGTGATATATATATCATAATATTTTGGTTCATGGGGTTGAGTCTATGTAAGGTCAAGCTACTTGCAAATTGCAGTAGATTTACAAATAAGGTCCGTACAGGTGATGGTTGACCTTAGTTGTCACTAGAAATACTATTTACAAATAAGATCAAGCTGTATATAACATGGATAGATTAAATAAAACTATCATAAAATACTACTTAAGTGTCGAAGTCAATTTGTCAAAGTCAAATGTCATGGTAGATATTATTGACACTATTGAAAGTTGGAAAAGCAGGTCAGAGAAAATGTTCTTTAGCTTAAATCATAGTTTACATACTCGGAATCGGAGAGTACTCGGCAAGCCCAAAAATTTTGACTCGGGAAAAAATCGGGAAAAACTCGGCAAATACTCGGCAAATACTCGGCAAATTAAAAAGCAGCAAAATTTCTCATAAAAACACTTTTTTTTTGCAAAATTCAATTACAAAATGCATCAAATGAGTCTAAAAACCATGAGGGAGTGTTTTATATTAAATTTCATAGTTCAATACATATGGATTACAAAATGGCATCATTATATGAAGCCGCATAGTGAAACTGCTAATAACTAATGAATTTATGATGATTGCATTTGAAAATCATCATCATAAATTTCATATCTAGGCAATTACAATTTCCTCTTCCCCAACCTAGTGAAAAATTGGGAGGTAGAGGGTATGGTCCTTGCACTCGATTTTGGTTCCTTACTTGGCGTAGAAGATTGTGGCAGTGGCTCCACCATGCTGGTAGGTGGTAATGGCTCCTCCTCCACCACATCAATGTCATCCAATCCAATCTCCCCTGCTTCTGCTGTAGGCAAATCCTCCATAGCTTGCCTCTCGAAATCAGCAATCTCATCCTCTGTAAACAAGGAGGCCTCATCATCCTGCACGGTCCAATCACTGTATGGATCAATGTCATCCAAATCAATGAGCTCATCTGTCAATTCTTGCACCTTTTTTGTGCGAAGCCGAAGGTTATACTGCACAAAAACAAGATCATTGAGGCGTTGTTGAGTCAACTTATTACGCTTCTTCGTGTGAATGGCATCAAACAAACTCCAGTTTCTTTCACAGCCAGAAGCACTACAAGGTTGAGACAAAATTCGGAGGGCTACCCTTTGCAAATTTGGGGTTTTTCCACCCCAATCTTCCCACCAAGAACCTGCAAATAAGATATTCAAGGTTTTGTAAATATTAATAAACAATATTATAATTTGTAATAACTAATAAGTAATAATAATTGTAATTCATAACTTGCAAGATAAAGGCTTCACTTTTTCTTACATGGTGTTTGGATCTCTCTTCCTCGTTCACATAATGTGGAAGAAAACAAAGGCCCCCTAGCTGCCTTATATTGTTGCAACTCTAGAAGGATGAGGTCTTTCACTTCAGACTGAGGTGTCATCCTGTCAATACATGTGAATAGGCCCTCCATAACCTCCCCATTAGGATCCGTGAAGCCATCAGAGAAGTAGAATTTGGGGTTGAGAAAGTACCCCGCTGCATGAATGGGTTGGTGGAGTTGATTGTTCCACCTTCGATCAATGATATCCCAAATAGGGTTAAATCTATTTGCATCCCCCATGTAATAGTGTTGGATGGCCTCTTTGGCCCTATCCATTGCCTCATAAAGATATCCCATCACATTTTTCTCACCATCCACCAAGCGCAAGACCCTCACCAATGGCTCAGTCACCTATAAATTACAAAGTAGAACCAAATTTAAATTACACCTTACAATGAAACAAAATACTTATAGAATTCTAAATTAACAAAAAGGATTCAATCTAAAAATTCATTAGAGTTGAATTACCTTGACAATCTCTAATGCTCTAGTTGCAAATTGACTATCAAAGATTATTGCTTGAATCTTTTCTCCATCAGCCTTCTTTGAGTAAGTTGAGTCTACCCATGGTTGACTCACAAACATCTGCTTCAAGGAAGTCAATAAACTAGTGATACTTTGCAACGTAAGAAAATTAGTTGCAAACCTTGTAGCACCCGATCGCACAAGCTCTTTCCCTTTGGTGTGATCTCTCATCAATTGAAGAACCCATGGGTGATTATATATATATTTTGTTATGTCTCTTGCTTGTTCTACAATTGGTTTCACCCAGTCAATTTTGCCTATGTCCTCCAAAAGAAGGTCAAGGCAATGAGCTGCACAAGGGGTCCAAAAAAGTGTTGGATGCCTTGCTTGAAGCAATCTACCAGCTGCCACATATGCCGCTGCATTGTCAGTAACAACTTGGACAACATTTTTTATGCCCACCTCTAAAACAACCCGCTCCAACATCAAACTCAAATTTTCTGCATTCTTTATTATGTTGGAAGCATCAATTGACTTTAGAAAAACCAACACACCATTTGAAGCCACTATAAAATTGATAAGAGTGCGGTTTCTTCCATCTGTCCAACCATCTGAAAGAATTGAGCATCCATACTTTTGCCATTGCTTTTTTTGAGCTTCCACAATTCCTTTTGCATCTACAATAGCATCTTCAAGTAACCTGCCACTTATATCTCTTGGACTAGGAGCCTTGTACCCTTTCCCTGCAACTGTCAATGCTGTCACCAAACACTCCCAATACGGACTCCTTGCTACATTGAAGGGAAGGTTGTTATAAAACCAAAAATTAGCACAAGCCTTGTCTGCTTCTTTGTGCACCTCCTTATTCCACCCAGTACCTTCCAATGAAGGTTGTGATCCTTGAACATTTCTAGGGACAAAAAATTGGAATTTGCTTGAAGTGGATGAAGTGGATGGTGTACGTATACGTGGACCACGACTAGAGCCCACAATGCCTTGCATATTTACCTCAGAATCTTCAGTCAAATTAGGAGCAATGGCTGCTTGTATGGCTGCTTGTGTCTTTGCCCTCTCCAATTTTTTTTCATCAAGTGCTGCAAGAAGAGCTTCCATCTCTCGTCTCACCTCTGCAGGGGCTATTGGACATGCCCTTGCATCATGGCAAGGGATACCAGCAAGATGGTATTTGAGGCGATTGATGCCTCCACTAATCTTCTTCTTGCACCAAGTACAAATAACACTTCCTGGTACTGGCCCATAATATCCATGTTTCCAAGCAGGATCACGGCTACCAGGGGGTCTCCTTTCAATGCTCTGGCTTGAGGCAGCTGTGTTCGAACCAGATGCAGAGGCGGATGCCATTGCAATTAAATATTAACCTACAATATCAGATGTTGAATAATGAATATATTAGAAGATGTAACAAATCCAATACAAAGTGAAAGGAACATCAACAATCAACTAATTGTTTAACTTCACCGTTATAATTTCAATCATTATCAAACAGTAAAGTTGTAAACTATCAAAGTGAAAGACTGTAAGACATTTCATTCAGTATACTGTCTTTCTAATTTCAGTTTTTTCATTCTTATATTTTTAATTTTTGTTGGATGCACATTGATTTAATTTACTTGTATGCAAGTTATCTGTGATTCTGTTGTTTCTTGTTTTAGCTTTCACTTATCAGTTTACTGTGATATCATATTAGCATCAATCATTTTAGAAGCTGAAATTTGAGCATGTTTTCATTTTATTCATTAAAGATTAAATCATGTATGACATTGTATGAGTTTGATTCTCGACTTTTGAGCACGTTTTATTTTCAATGCTAAGTATTTTCTACATCAGAATTATTATTATTTTAATTTTTAAATGTAAAATTTCATATATTATTTTATTGTAATAAATCAATAATATCATGGTGAAATTGCAAATAATAATATCATTTTTCTACATCTTATTTAATATTTATTATTATTTTAAATTTTTAATACTAAAATTTTATATATTATTTTATTATAATATATTAATAATATCTTGGCAAATAATAATAAGAAATGTAAAACAATAGTATTATTTGCCATGATATTATTATAAATTATAATAAAATAATATATGAAATTTTTGTTTTAAAATAATAAATTAATAATAATTAATAAATATTAAATATTATGTATAAAAGTGAACATTTTAACTTCCATGATATTATTATAAATTTATAATAAAATAATAAATGAAAACGAAATTTTAATAATAATAAATATTATTTTGATGTAGAAAATAAATGAATTAATATTTTTATTATTTTATACAAAGCATATGTATAAAATAATAAAAATACTAAATCCAATGTAAATCGCATTATTTTAATTAATTCTGGAAAATAAAATGAAATCGCGTCATTTTCTATCAGGGATTTGAAAAAAATAAAATCCAATGTAAATCGCGTCAATGCAAATCGCGTCATTTTCTAAGTTCAGGGATTTGAAAAAACAAAAAATCCAATGCAAATCGCGTCTGAAGTCTGGCGGAATAAACCTAAATCGCGGAATATGATGAAATCGCGTCATTTTTGAAGCGGGCATTTGAAAAAATTTAAGAATTAAACCTAAATCGCGTCATCTGAAGCTCGGGTATTTGAAAAAATAAATAAATATGGAGCACAGTATATGAAACGCAGGAAATATCACTCATTGAAGGCACAGGGTTTTGATCAAAGTTTCAAACTAACCTGGAAATCGCGCCAGAAGTCCAAATCGCCCAGCCAGAAGTCCAAATCGCGTAGCCACCAGTCCAAATCGCGCAACAACCACTGTAAATCGCTCGAAGGTGATTGTAAATGGTAAGAACGAGGGTTTAATAGCACGAAACGCGTCCAAAACGCGGTAAAAATACCCGCGAAAATGAAAACTCACAGAAAAACGCGTCAGAAACGCGTCAAAAAAGCGTTTGGGTTTTTGTGACGATTATTCTGCGAGTAAACAACAGATTACACGGCGATTACTCGGGAAAAAACAGAAAAAAAAATCGGCTAGGGTTTCCTGCGAGTAAAAGTGAAGATTACTCGCCCAGCCAAAAAAAAAACGATTACTCGGCTGCTCGGAGAGTACTCGCCGAGTATGTAATCAGAGGCTTAAATAATAAAATGTTTTATCTAATTCTAAATCAAATAAAACTTCCAAAAATACGGTTAAACTTAGCTGCAGAGGTAAAAACCAGATCTAAATAAATTTTAAAATGAATGTACACTGAATTATAATGTAGGGAAACAACAACAATTACACATTTGAAAAGACAAAACTAAAAACTAAAATAAATTAAAAAAACTGTGTGGTCTGCAATTGCAAGCAGAACAACTTGCACTCTGTTCCGCTCCTCTTTTCATTTAGCTGCACTATGCATCCTGCCCTGCACATCATATTTAGCTGCACTATGCATCCTACCCTGCACATCTATTTGGAAACCTTTTGCTTATATTTTCATTTGTTTTTGTAATATCTTGAGCCATTAAAAACCTGTGGTAATAACACTAATATATATGCTCACTGATTTTCTATACTTAAACAGCAACGGAATGGCAAAATAAAAGTATAAATGGAATTCAATCACAAAGGTTTTTTATTAGGGTAAGCATGGATTTTAAAAGGGGCCAGACCCTTGTAGAAAGAGAAGGATAAATCATAAAGTACAACAAGACACCAAAGGACAACCAAGAGGAGCAACAATGACATTACAAAAGACAAGGCATAACCATAGTTACGAACTCGGACTCGGTGAGGGTGACTTGACTCGGGGACTTGGGGACTCGGGACTCGGAGTAGGCGCAGACTCAGCAAAATGAAAAAAGTTGAAAAAACCCTAGAAATTTAGAGATATTTAAGGATCTAAAACTTGTTTCAAGCACCCTTTATTGAATACAACACAAATAAAAGCAAATTTGATCACATGCACAAGTATACAATGCTCACATAAGTATAAAGTACACAAATTGTAGTTGCACTGCTAAAGGAAATAGCATACTTAGATATACAAAATTAGTCAAATGTATACAAAACTCATTGAATATGAAATCCATGACATCAAATGTTCCAAACAAATATGAAATATCAAAACAATAACTACAAGTCTATGGCTCAAAGGAGTTTGCATCCTTCCTACGAAGGCATCTAAGGTGGGTCCTAGATGATCTAGCAACTACAGCCATAGTCTCTGCTTGTGACTCCATGCCACCCTCACCAACATTAGTTGTGGATGTGTTTGCTCATGCTTTAGCCTCCTCCTCTACCATGGCTATAGCCTCAGCCTCTCTATCTGCCCAGTCAACCCAATCAAGGTCCTTGTCACTAACACAAGTATACATTGATCATATAAGTATAAACACAAATTGTAGTTAAGCTGCTCAAGGAAATAACACACTTAGATATATAGTCAAAGACTCAAATATATACAAAATCATCGAATATGAAATCCATGACATCAAATGTTCCGAAAAAATATGAAATATCAAAAGATTCAAAACAATAACTAGAAGTCTATGGCTCAAAGGAGCGTGCATCCTTCCTATGAATGTGTCTAAGATAGGTCATGGATGATGCAACAACCATAATATCAAGTATTAGGGCAATTGCCCTAATGGGGTTGAGGGGCAGTGACCTTTGTGGGGGTCTAGGTGTAGTGCCTCTAGTGGGGTTGAGGGGCAGTGCCTCTAGCAGGGTCGAGGGGCAGTGCCCCTTGTAGGGGTCTGGGGGCAGCGCCCCTTGCGGGGGTGTGGGGGTAGCTCCCCCAGCGGGGTCCAAATTAAGACCTCCAAAACCATACAAACCTTCAGAGCGTATATCATTTTGAATTCACAATAAGTAAAAAAAAAGCAAGTTTTAACTTTAAATTTCAAGTAATTTTTTGCACTTTTCAAACCCTGCCTATTGCCGAGTCCTGCTGACAAGACTCTCCTAGACTCAGCAAGTTTGGCGAGCCCACCAAACTCGGCGAGTCCAGCCAGGACTCGGTAGGACTCGGCTGAGTCCGAGTCCGAGCCCCCAGGACTCGGCTAGGATGACTCGACTCGGGACTCGCCGAGCCCTGGCGAGTCTCGTTATTGTGGGCATAACAAAACCCTCCAAATAACCAACCTGAATTCATGGTTGTTTAAAAAAATTGTTCCAAAGATTTTTGCTTTATGACAGTACAAGGATTATTCTCCTCTAAACTCCTTTTCTTGTAACAAGGAAAATTCATAAGACCACCAGCAAATCCCTCATCCAACCTCGAAACTTGTAAAGTGGTGTCCTTCATTGTACAGTCTATAGGATATTTCCCCCTATTATCTTCCTTCATAAGGTAGTAATGAATTTCTTAATACTAGTAATGAATTTATTAATAGTAGTAGGCATCATCCAACCCCTCATCCAACCCCAAAACTTGAGAATAGGTGTCCATCATTGCGCCTCGTTGAATGTAGTAATGAATTTCTTAATAATAGTAGGCATTTGTTCCTTTTTCCTCTAGACGAAATGGTATTTCTTATTGCTCAAGCAAGTAGCAGTTTCATGGCCTGCTTTACCACAAGAATGGAAAATATTACGAGAGCCTTCAAATTCAATCTGCTGCACCCAATCACCATATTTGGAAGATATGGTAATTTGAGTAGGGAGCACCTTGTTCTTCTCCACAAACACACAAAATCTAGCGACTGAAAAATGCTTCTTGAATTTGGTGATTGAATCGGTAGCACAATATTGCTTGAAAGAATTGGCAATAATCATAAAAATCTTCTCATCCCAATACTTCAACAACAACCTTGACAGTCAAACCCAAATGGGAAATGTGAAGATGATATCCTTCATTGGGTTGAAACTCAAAGACCAGTTTTTAAGATCAAGGCCATTCCTTCCCATAAACTAGGGGCCTTCTAAAAGAATCCTTGAGCAATCCTCCAGATTGGAAAATGAAAATAGAAAAAAATTATTCAACATAGAAGTTACCTCAACATGGCCTCTTAGTTTCCAATTCCGAAGCACCCATCTTCTGAGAGTATCAATATTGGGACGATTGCCACATAATCTCCCAACAAGTGAACTTCTAAGCCAAGCAGACGGTTGAGCAATAAGAGAATCAAGAATTTCAATTTGAATCTGCCCTTCCACCTCAACCTCGATAGAATCCCTTGGGCTTTCACCCTTAACAAAACTCCTAGCAGCCACATCATAGGCATAACCTATTTCCAGACTTGGAGTACTAGTATCCATTAATACACAAGCCTCCATCTCACAAAGTTCCTCTAAAACCCTAGGGTTTGGAATAGGAACAACAATGGGAGGTGAAGAGACAACAACCACAGTAGCACCCTATTCAACAAACTTAGACTTATCAAAATCAACACCAAATATTGATTTATTAATCACCATTGCTTCCTGATTAGAAGACACAAGCACCGATTGATCCACATTATTATTGACCAACTTTGAGGGTGAAATAACTGTTGAAGGGAGAAGAAAGCCTTTACGTAGTCTCAAAAATAGATCTTGTAATGTCCCAAAATTTGGGAAATCCCTAAAACTACCCTCACTTATCAATTTCAAGTGATCACCTTGGGTTTGGAATGTTTATAGTTTGAGTAGGCCCCTTCAAAACACAATTAAAGAATATTTACAAGATAATATTAATTGGGATATGTAAGGAAAACAAAGAAAATAAGGTTAATGATACAACTACCTGTTAAGACTTGCAAATATGTTAGTAAACATTTATAAATAAAGACAATGTCATATGATAAATATATTGGAATTCTTTGGGTTTTCTAATTCATTATTCCTGGAACAAAATGGTCTGATAGGGTGCCCAAGAAACCCTCTACCCCAGGCCTAAGAGCAGTACACCCCTCTTCGCCCCATGTGGCCTCTTGCCATCCATATGGGGTGGTGTGCCTAGTGAGGTGTCCTATCACCGTTCCCCTCATCAGAACCATTATTGCTTAATCAATCATCATGTTAGGAGGTTGAGGGTGCAACTACAACAAGTGTCCCGGAAATCACTCCTTCTAAGCCCAAGGGCAGCCTTACAAGCCCCCTTGGCCCACATGTGGCAGGCCTCAGCCATCCACCATGGGGTGGTGTAGTTAGAGGATGACCCCAACGTTGTTTCCCCTCCTTGTAGGCCCTTAACTCCCCTATCACTACAATCAGATTATCAAAATGCAGTCCATATTTTAATCTTTCATATTGAGTCGGTCCATAAAGAGATCAATAATACATACACCATTTCACATTTAGCAATCTAGGGAGAATCAAATTTATGTAGGTATTTATACTTACCTGGGTGTGATTTGCAGAAGCTTTCCCTGATTCTCACAGTCACCAGGTCGACAGGATTGCTTTCCCTTCTTCCTAGCCGCGATGTCTCCCTTCCTTATGCTGTGTTTCGATAGACTGAGAGATTGTGATCGTCTTTAGCACTCTTGAGGGATGCAAAAATGTAAGTAATATTTTATTTTTTGATGTTCGATGCCTTCAACCTTGCATCGACCTTTCCTTTATCCTTGTTGTGGTGGACATGTCTCTTTATAGAAGTGTCACTTTGTTTGCTTGAACCAATGCATACACATGTGGGCTTCCTTTGGGCTCGACCCCTTAATTTATTAATCCCTTATTTTATTAGTTGCTAATTTTATAGGTCGGCTTCCTTTGGACTTGTAGGGTATTTGTACTTATAAATTGCATATATCATCATTATTTGAATCTTATCATGTCTGAAAGAATAATGGTTAAATTGGTAATTATAATATAATTACATTTAAATCGTAATTGCTCATATTTAGATTTAAATTATTTTTATTTTAATATATTTGAGGCTGCCATCTCTCGGGACATGATAGTCCTCCTCTCCTAAATTTGCTTGACCTCAAGGAACTTTAAATTAGGATGATCAAAATATCTTAGGCTCTTCCCAAGTTGCATCCTCAATGGCCAGTCCTTTCCACTTGATGAAGTACTCTTCAATAGTCTTGTTTCTTAATCTTTTTTCTCGCACATTAAGTATAGTTTCTTGTTCCAAGATCAGTTTGCCTTCATCGTCTAGTTGTGGTAATTCGGGGCATGGAATGATGTGTTGCCCCAACACCCTTTTGAGGCGGAATACATGAAAAATGTTGTAAATCCTACTGTTTGTGGGAAGTTCCAATTGATAGGCCACCTCTCCAATTTTCCTCAATATTTTATACGGCCCATAAAATTGGGGCTTAAGTTTTTCGGCTCCACTTACTTTGATAGATGACTGTTTATATGGTTGTAGTCTCAAAAAGATCAAGTCTCCTATTTCAAGCGTTCGTTCAGTTCTTTTCTTATCGGCATATATCTTTTGCTGATTCTGGGCTTGATGTAGGTTATCCTTAAGTGAATTCATGAT
The DNA here is from genome assembly GCA_007258455.2 of Sequoia sempervirens. Classification (NCBI taxonomy): domain Eukaryota; kingdom Viridiplantae; phylum Streptophyta; class Pinopsida; order Cupressales; family Cupressaceae; genus Sequoia; species Sequoia sempervirens. The sequence continues at coordinate 31,650 of VDFB02020944.1, forward strand.
GTCCATATTTTGCTGTATAAAATCCTTGGCTCTTGGTACACTACCCTCTGTTTGGATCAAGCAACCAAAGGATGTGGCCTTGTATTCGTATATTGCTCGAAAAGGGCTCATTCCTATGGACATATGGTGGGTGGTGTTGTGAAAATATTCTCCCAAGTTTAACCATTTAATCCACCGGCCTTGTTGCCTGGTGACATAGTTTCTCGAATACCCTTCCAACCACTTGTTGATGATTTCTGTTTGTTTGTCTGTTTGTGGGTGATAACTGGTACTTGGGGTTAATTTTGTCCCTGCTAATTAGAACATCTCTTGCTAAAATATGCTAAGGAAGCGGCTTTCTCGATCGCTTACAATATTTCAGGGGAGGCTGTGTAGTTTGAAAACCTCATGAAAGAATATCTCGGCCACTGGGGAGCTCTAAAGTTCGTGGATATGGCTATAAGGTGTGCATATTTAGTTAGGCGATCTGCTACCACGTAAATACAATCTTTGCCTTGTACCTTAGTGTTGTGACCTTTTCACACATCGCCCCACCGCTGATGGGGACCCCCAGTTGCCTGCTAGTTTTTAGGGTTTTGTCTCCTTGCAACGGTTACGAGAGATCACTTTGCTAAGAGCTTCAAGTCAGTTTGCCGAAAGTCACCCAAGCCGAGTCAGTAGTTCATGCTTGAATCAGTGCGTAGACGTCATGGAAGCGCTCAGAAGGCCCAAGAGACGAAGATCGACTGTGAATTCGGCCAATTCTGAGACTTCCTACTTTTTAGGGAAAGTTGCTTTTTCGATTTTTCATTTTTAGCATTTTTGGACCAAACTAGGTTCCCTATTTTTTAGGGTTGCTTTTTCTATTTTTAGAAAGTTTCTATTTTTGGAAAGTTTCTATTTTTAGAAGGGTCCCGAGTTCTGAAAACGCACTCAGAAGTTCGAAAAACTCAATAGAACTCTCAGAAAATCGAAATGAAAAATTGAAATTTTTTCGAAAAATCTGGAAAAAACAAGTAAAAAAGCATGAAAATCAGACTGAAAACGTTCAAAAATCTGGAAAAACCAGTCAAAAGCCAGTCAAGATCAATCAGATCTGAAGATGAAATCATGAAATCAGCTCAAAAATGGCGAAGTTTGTGAGAAATCTGTGCAAGTCTGGAAAATTCGCCATGAAGGAAGGTGTATGAGGGTCTGGAAGGTCATGGAATTCGCCCAGCAGCTAAGGAGGATGTCCAAAAAGGTTGTAAAGTCCGCCCTTGCATCATGGATCATATCCCTGCATCTTGGGGCAACGTCCTTGCATGCTCTAAAGTCCGCCCAAGACCATCCTTGACTCCTATGAAGTCCGCCATGTGCTTGAGGGAAGTGCCAAAGGGTCTTGAAGTCCGTCTTTGATATCCTTGCATGTCATGAAGTCCGCCATCTGCCAAAAAGGATATCCTATAAGCCTTCAAAGTCCGCCATCCTTGTCCTTGCATGCTTTAAAGTCCGCCATTTGTCAAGGGGGATATCCTATGAGCCTTCAAAGTCCGCCCAGCACATAAAATGCACATCCAAAAAGGTCTCAAAGTCCGCCATATGCTTGGAAACTCGTCCAAAATGCTAATGAAGTCCACCCTTGAAAGGTGGGACTTGGCTAAAGGCTATGTAAAGTCCGCCTAGACATGTAAAGGAGAGGAAAATCAAAATTTTACTAAGTGTTGATGCCTACCAAGAGGGAGAATTTTGAAATTTACTAAGTATAAAAGGTGGAAAATCCTTTCCAAAGGGATAAAGTGATGAGAACAAGTGCTAAAGTGTTAAGGGAATCCGCCCTAGAATGGAGGGACGTCCGAGATGCTCATCCCAAAGACCTAAGAAATGTCCACCATGCGCTTAGAAGGAGCTAGCAAAGTATCAAAGACATCCATGACGTTCGCCCAAGATGCCAAGAAAGTCCGCCTAAGGTGATAAGATGATGATTTTTGGCTAAGTGTCAATGCCAAGTCCAAGAAAAAGTTCGAAATACTTGCTTAAGTATAGAGGCTAATGGATGAGAAACAAAGATTTTGGCTAGACATCCGGACACTTTCGAGAGGACAAATGCCAAGCTTGAAAGGGCACGTGCTAAAGAATATCAGGATATGGCAAAGAATAAGCGGAATGTGCCTAAACTCGATGAAGGAAAAGAGACAAAATTTGCCTAAGTATGGAGAAAATGTGAAGAAATTGGTAACTTTGACCCAAGAAAAATGCGCAAGGCAAGGAGAAAGGAAGGATCGTCCTTGGTCAGAGGGAGGAAGAATATGTCAGACATCAAGGAAATTCGCCTAACGAAGACATCCGGATAAAGGTGTTGCCTAGGAAAATTCAACTGAGCAAGGAAGTATTTGACTTTGGCAGAGCAAAATAAGCTTAAAATCTCGCTTCGGCAAAGAAAAATAGGGATATGGCAATGAAATTCTCGACGGAATGGCTCAAGATTTGGTTTGGCTAGACGAAATTAAGGATGAAATCGGAAAACAAACTCTTAGCCAAGAAAATTGGAAGAAAAATTGAAATAGCCATGGGTCCAAGACGAACGGGTTGGATTTAATTAAAATATTTTTAATATTTTAATAATTAATTTTCAACTATTTGTAAATTTAAAATACCTTGGATAAAATTAAAATTGCCAGACACGAATCGGACGAAAGTAAAGCACGCCAGGCGGAGATGAAATCTGGCAAGAAGAAAATTAAATTCGCCATGAATTTAATTAAATATTTAATGTTTATTTCGAAAAATCAAAGATAAACATTAAATAAAAAAAATCAAATTTTGAAGATTTGCTCGGATAAGTTCGAGACTGATCCTTGTCGGAAAATAAAAGGAAAGTTGCCTGTTTGGAAAATGAAAACAAATCGAGATCGAGAAAGATTATGGCAGTTGCTAAATCGAATTCAGTCCTTCAGCATTATAATGAGTTTCAGCAACTCATTTTTTTCACACACAGCTGAAGATAAATTTAATCTTTCTCGAAATTGTCAGGCAATTAATTCGTCCATAAGCAAAGTCGAATTTTCCCAGAGAGAGAAGCAGTGTTATGCTGAGGAATTTTTCGCGGGAAAAGAAAAAGAGATTTATTCAAAGCTGAATTCTTCTTGAAGAGGGGCGCACTTTTCAAAAATATCAGATTTTTAAATCTGATTTGCATTTAACGATCCTTCGCTGAGGTTTGGTGTTTGGTCAATTAAATTTGCTATCTTTTTATGTCCTTGCATCTTGACAAAGTTCTGACAAGATTTTCAACTCCATTCAAGTCACTTTCAGCTTGCTTTTTCGCAGCAAATTAATTATTTGAACAGCTGAAAGTCAATTTTCGAGTCCAAGGCACGAGGTTTGATTATTTAAAAGTCTCTGTATTAATGTTAATTTTATGACTGCAGGTTGACGGACACGGCAGGCGGAAGCTGAAAATGAAGTTCGCCAGCAAGGGTGCTCAGAAGGAGACCAAGGTCATCTCAAAGTGGAAGAATGTCGTGGATACTGACCTCGGACATGTGGATTTCGATGAATTCAAGAAAAGAGTATACGGTCAGAAGGGACTTCCCACAGCAATAGCCAGAAGAATGGTCAGAAACGGGATATTCCAAGCTGCTGGATTCCCACCGGCAATGGAGTGTGCAGAGTTAATGGTGGAATGTGCTCGCCATTATGATGCCCAGAAAAGACAGATTATCGCCCTTGACGGAAGGATCTTGGCACACTTGAACGAAGTTGCAATTTAGGAGACCTTCGGCATTCCAGAGCATTCAAGAACGGTCTATAAGACCAAAGAAGAAGCCAAAATGCTATATGACAGTCAGCCAGATCTATGTGCCACAACAGTCAACAAGGTTTGGATGGACAAGCCAAAGCCATCAATCAAGAAGTTGCCCAAGAGGCCCCGCCGCACGGAGTTCAAGGAGGATTTTGGGGATATTGTGTTGATGCTGAACAGAGTAGCTGGCAACCCGCAGGGCGCCTTCTTTGAGAGTTGGATGTACTATTTTATCGACGAGGTCACCTCTGGAGTCAAAATGTTCAATTGGTCACAGATGATAAGTGACAACCTCCATGAGCAGCTGATCAACCTTGAAAAGACCAAGTCTTTTCACATGAGTTCATATGTGGTATACCTGTTGGCCAGGTCATACAAATATCCAGGGTTGATCTGCAAGGGTAGAATTGGCAATGGGGAGAACGAGCTCAGGCCTTACGACTGGTATCCTCAGCTCCAGTTGAAGGAGAAGACTCACTTCAGGAGGGTACATGATGCATTCCTAATGCACATTACCAGAAAGCTTCAAGGAGGAGTGCACCAAAGGCTGAGCCATGAAGCAAAAAGTCTTATCAGCAAATATGGGTCTTGGTTCATCCAGTTCCCTAAATTTACATATATCAGGATCCAGGGATTTACTGGAAATCCCTACAAATTGCCTATCTATCCGACTAATCGGATGATACTGCTTGAGTTTTTGAGACAGTTAGAAGAGTACCAGAATATTCTGAGGCCGACTAAGAAGGCGTCCGTCACATTCCCATTCTTCATCGGGAACATGCTAGAATACTGTCCATCAGCACAGGCGGCTGAAAGTGCTAGATTAGAGATCCAATGGTACCCTTTCACGGCATACAAGTCCAGGGTCAACTATGACCCACATCATAATATCCGGACAGTGGAAGGGATAAAATATAAGCACAGGATGGAATTGGAGGATTTCTGGGCAAATGCTGCGGATGAATATGAGGTCAGACGGAAGATGTGGTCCAGGATGTCCTTGGATTTCATGAGAACAATTGAGTTCTGCCGAGTGCCTGATCAGCTTCAAGATGACGGAAACCATGTCCAGCCACGCTTTGAGGAAAGCAGACCTCTTCCTCCGGTGAAATGGTCAGAGCTTGAGCACGCAGACCTAGCCACCCTAATGAGGCTAGTGACGAAGTATTCTCAATGGTGGGTTGATTACCACACCCAAGAGCTGAGACAAAAAGGAATCACGCTAACCTATGACTTGTTGAGCGAATCAGAATCATACTCTTCCAATGTTGGTGCATCCCATCAAGACTTGGTCGGGATCGGAGAGAAAAGGAAAGAAATGATGCCAAGTGCTGAGCCTACGTCCAAGAGGCATAAGGGAGAACCTTCTCGGTCGGCAGTATCCAGGAACATTGACCAATTTGTGGCCAATATAGATGACTCCTTGGTGGATATGCTTGAACCTCTTGCAGCTCAGGAAGTAAATGATGAGCCTATTCAGCTAGATGATGAAAAACCTGCGTCACCAACAGGCACAGAAATTTTAGGTTCAGACAATGATGTAGAAGCTCAGAACAATGACTTCGAGGAGGGAATGATTTCCGCTCTTAGGGAAGTTATGGATGTTCCAAATGAGGAGGAAGTTCAAGTAGAGGATGGCATTGAACAGTCGACAATTCCGGATTGGCTGTTAGAAAGGATGAAAGTTCATGTGCCTGCTGAGCCTCAACAAGAAGAAGAAGATGATATTGCCGATTTCTTGGCAAGATTAAAACAGGTCGCAGTCAAGAAGCCCGCCAAGAAGTTCTCCACCATTCAGAGGAACGAGGCAGGCGACCGTTCCGTGCGCATTGCAGTGGCTACAGTGGACAAGCCACAGGACGAAATCACTCCACAGGAGTATGTTATAACCACTGTTGACCTTGGCCCGACCTCGAAAGGTCAGGAAGTAGAAGAGTTAGATAATTCCGTCTCGACCATTAAAGCGAGACTGGAGAAAGAAGTGGCCAAGAAGAAGGAATATAAGGAGGAGGTCAAACGCCTCAAAGAATATATCCAGCATTTGACCCAGCCGCTTGATCAGGGCAATACAACTGTTCCTCCTCTCCTTAATTCATCGCAGGAGATGACTCAGGAAGTTGAGCATGGGATGGTAACGGCCAGGGAAGCACAAGACTGGATGGCAGGTGAAGGCATGGAAGCAGCCCTGTTCATGGAAAAGTTGGCACTGGCCTATGGACGAACTTCTTCATTTCTCTCTAGACTGATGGACATGGCGGAAACGTGGGAAGGTATCCCGGACATGCAGGAAAGGCTTATTCCGAGCCTGAGAATTTTGAAGAGCACTCCTAGAGAGGAGTTAGTTGATAAAAGAGTGATTGCTGCAGGGGCAGCATATGATTTTCATCACTGGTTTTGGGCAGTGACAATTCGAGAAGAAGTCTTGGAGAGGGCGAAAATAGATGGGCTTGGAATTGAAGAACAGGTCAGGAAAATCCAGGAGGAGGTTTGCATGATAACTATAGAGGTGGTCGACCGTGAAGTCATCCGGGAGAACGACATGCAGTTGGAGAGGCTGAAGCTTAAAGTTCAAGAGACTTTCTTCTCGACCGCTGGACCTTTCTTGAAACAAGACTTTGCGAGAGTGGCAAGACTGTCATCCGTTCGAAAGGATTTTGAGAAGCAGGAGGTAGGTTGGGAAGGTACTTTCGCTAGATTTGCTGAGAAGTTGGACGGACTTGAATTCCGGATCAGCATGCTGCCGCCTGTCACGATGGACAAAGTCATTGCCGTAGTGTCCAGATTCGTCAAGCACAAAGCTACTCAGATGGATAAGGACGCCTCTCCTTGATTATAGCTGGAACTGCCACTTTTCCGATAGTTTTCTGACGGTTAACTCTTGTTATTTTGGGAAACCCTAATTAGGGTTTGGTTGTAATAATCTTGGCCGTTAATCTTGTTTTAATCTCGGCCCTTCATTTCATTTTTGAGGCTCTATATAAACTAGTGCTCTCTCATTTTCATTTGGTGTGGAGACAGATTATGTATATTGTCGCATTGAGACTATTTTGAATGATAAAAGCTCTTGAGCATGATTTGCCTTGAATCACTTCTTATTGTTGAATAGTAAGCGAGGTTACATATTATCTTCCGCCATAGATTAGAATTAAAGTTAGATTAAGTAGAATTTGCTTTGAAAGTTGTTAATTGAATGAGAGATTGATCGCATTGACTCAATGGTGAAGTGTAGCTCATACTTTTTTCGAATGGATGATTTGCATTCGATTTGTAAAGTTAGCCTGAGCTCTTAAACGTGGAAGCTTAACTTCAACCTCATTCGAGGTGTGAAAACTATTCTCACAAACCCCTTGAAGATTGCACCCATTTTGCGTATGTTGTCCAACAGGAGGCGAAACAAAATGTGGTTTATTTCCCTTCACCGAGTCATTACTGTCTCTTGAGTTCTTAGGCTTAGACTAGATTCCCTAAACCCTTGTCTTTTGCCATTTTTTTTGAGATCCATTGAAAGTCCTAATTGAGAACCTTTAAAGATAAATTTCCTAAGTCCCGAACTTGTGAAGATTGTTCTCACGTAAGTCCTCTTGTTTATTACCAGCAAATCACAACGGCCATTGAGCTTATCCACACGTCGAGACCCGACTAAAGAAACCTTGGAATCGCCTACGCGGTGGTTTTTCAAGAGAGGATAGAGTGTCTTTGGACATTTTTATTCTGATGTTTGGTTAATGATAAAACATACATCAACACTTAGGCAGTCCTGTTATAAAATCCATAGAGATGCTCTCCCATTTTTGGTTAGGGATGGGTAGCGGTAGAAATATTCCTACAGGAAATGTGTGTTTTTCTTTTTTCCTTTGGGATACCGTACACTCATTGGTGTGTTTCAATACATCTCCCTTGAGTCTCTTCCATGTGAACCTTTCCTTGATTTGTTTGTACGTTTTGAAGTACCCCTGGTGCCCAGATAATGGGTTGTCATGATAAGTTTTGAAAATCTCCTTCTTTAGTTGTGATTCTGGAGTTATGTAAATTCTATCTTTGTAAAGGATGAGGTCATTCATGATTTGGTATTTCTCATCTTGTAGTTTCCCCTCCATTAGGTTGCTTGAAAATTTTTCTTTGGCATACTCAGTAATTAGAGTTGTTCTCCATTCCGTGGATATTGCTGTCATTGAACCAAGGTGGGGTCTTCGTGATAAGGCATCAACTACTATATTGTATTTACCTTTCATATATTCAATGTCAAAGTTGTATGCTTCTAGCTTACTTACACACTTTTGTTGTCTGTCTTTCAAGTCCTTTTGGTTTAGGAAGAATTTAAGGCTGTTGTGGTTTGTCTTCACGATAAACCTCTTGCATATTAGGTATTGTCTAAACTTTGCAAGGGCATACATAATGGCTACCATTTCTTGGTCATAAATTGAGTATGTTTTCTCTATATCCTTTAGTTTCCCGCTTTCGAAAGCTATGTGGTGCTTGTCTTGCATCAATACGGCCCCTATGCCTTCTCCCGAGGCATCACAATATAACTCAAAGGGTGAGTTGAAATCCGGTATTGCTAACATGGGATAGGAACTCATTGCTTCCTTTAGTTTTCCAAATGTTGCTTGTGCCTTCTCATTCCAAGAGAATGTTGCCTTCTTAGTTCGGGCAGTGAGTGGTGCAACTAGCCCTTAGAATCCTTTTATGAATCTTCTGTAAGAGCTGCATAGTCCTAAGAATCCTCTGAGGTGGGTTAAGGTCTTGGGTTTTGGCCAGTATCTGATTGCCTCAATCTTTTCTTCATTTACCTTAACTACAAGCATACAACTTTGAACTTCCTTAGTCGCTTCCTTAAAATATGATTCATGCAGGATTGGAAGGTGGCGGGTGCATTAGTGAACCTGAAAGGTAGGACAAGATATTCGAAATGCCCATAGTGGCATCTAAAAGTTGTCTTTTGTATATCTTCCTCCCTTATTCTGATTTGGTCGTAACCTGACCTTAGGTCAATTTTTGAAAAATAGACCACTTTGAGAAGTTCTTCAATAAGCTCGTCAACTCTGGGAATAGGGTATCTATTCTTTATTGGTTTTTGGTTTAAAGCTGTATAGTTGATACACATCCTCATAGTGACATCTTTCTTCTTTGAAAGTATAACTGATGAGGTGAAGGGACTGGAATTGGGTTGAATACGACCCATCTCTAATAACTCCTTTATGGTTTTCTCAATCTCTTCCTTATACGTGCAAGGATGGGGATAAGGGGTGGTAACAACTGGTTTTGTCCCCTCTTCCAGTTCGATGGAATGTTCAAAACCTGTTTTTGGTGGAAGACTTGGTGGAATGTCACTGAAGGCCTTTTTATGCACTTTTAGGATTGGTTGTATGTCTATGTGGATTGACTTTCCGTAGGGAGTTGTTTTGTCTAGGATTAAGCATTGAGTTACCTACTCAACTTGGCCATGCCTAAGGGTTATCTCCATCTTCTTTGATGAGATTACCCTAGGGGATTCGTCGGATATTCCATGTCAAGTAACCCTCTTCCCTTCATGTACAAAGCATATCTCTAACTTGGGGAGATCAAAGATAAAGCGACCCAAGGAATGCATCCACGGGGTGCCCAAAATCACATCTGTGTCTCCCATATCCACAACGTAGAACTTGTCTTTAACTGGATGCCTTCCCAAGGTATGTTAAGTTGGGAGTTTTTCTTCCTACTAGGTGTGGGGTTCCATCAGCCAAGGTTATATTCAATCCTTTGAAATCTTCTATTTCTAGCCCTAGTTTTTTAACTAAGATTTCATCAATAAAATTGTGGGTGCCCTACTATCTAGTAGGGCCGTTACCTTGTGTCCTTTAATTACTCCTCGGATCCTAAAAGGATGATGTTTGGATGCTTTTGAAATGCAAGCTAGGGTTCCTCCTTCCTCATTATTTTCATGAAATTTTGCGTTCTTGCACGGGCTTTCCTCCACTTCAATTTCTTGTAGCATTGCCTCAATCCCATGAGCTTGGCTCCTTTTTTCACACCTATGTCCTGGCCCTCATTTTTCCTTGCAGTAGTAGCATAAGCATTTCTTCTTAAGATCCTTTCGACCACAAACATTACCCGAGCCCCAAGGTTCTTTGCACTTAAAGCACGATATCTTCTCTTGGCCTTCCTTTTTTTTGCATATATGATCGGGTTCCCATTTTCATTGGCAGTCAAAACATAGACCTTTCCTTCCAAGCTCTTCTCAGTCGGTCTAAGGAAGGAATGTTCTTTTGTGCTTGTCCTTCCCATAGAAGTGTTTGTCTTTTGATGTTGTTTTAATTGAGGAGGGTTTTCCTCTTGTTTGGGCGGTATCTAGTTGAGTAGCCTTTTGGATTGCCTCCTGAAGTGTGGAGGGGTCTAGGGCGCTTACTAGGCCACGAGTGGCATTTGACAACCCTTCTATAAAAAGGTAAGTGAGTCTATCCTTGGATATTCCTGGGACCATGACTGCTAATCTTTGGAATTTGGTAATGTATTCCTCAAGGGTCCGTCTTTGTCTTATTCTAGTTAGTTCCTTGATGTGTTTTTGGGGATGAGTTTGGTCAAATCTTCCAATGAGTCGTTTCTTGAAGGTCTCATAGGCCTTGATTTTTTGTGATCTTGGGTAATTAGACCGTGATGCCAACAGTCATGCGCCCCCCTTTCCAGATGTAGTATGGCGAATGTAATGGCATCTTTTTCTGTCATGGGGCAAAGAGTTGGGTATGTTTCTAGTTTTTGTAACCATGCATGGGCTGTAATTTTCCCCGACCCATCAAAGTTAGGGATGGACAGTTTTCCTAATTTATTTTATATATCTTTATTTGGGCGATTGTTTCTACCCCTATGGTCTTTTTTCATAACAACCTCACAATATGCTGTGAAGGGGATGCTTCTTTGGGCTTCGGGATCAAGTCTTCTGTATTGCAAGGCGAGTTCGTTTACATTTGGGTTGTTAGTACCTTCATTTTCCCTTAGAGAAGTCTCCTTGGCCAAGAAATGGAGTCTATTGGTACTTGGGTTTGATCCTATTGTAGTGTCACGGCTACTTTTGGATTGGCTAGGGGTGATTTCACTTTCATGTCTTGTGTTAGGTCTAAGGTTGTTGTTTATGTTTTGGAGGGCTTGGATCATGGTTTGATTAGTTTGTTCATTTTTTTCCATGAATGCTCTCAATTCCTACTCCATTGTCCTCTTCTTTTCTCTTTCTAGGGCCCTTAAAGTTCGTTGGCTTGGTTGCATCAACTATTTTCCCTCAGGCTGGCAGGATGGTGCTCTAATACCACCTGTAATGTCCCCAAATATGTGAAATCCCTAAAACTGCCCTTACTTATCAATTTCAAGTGATCACCTTGGGTTTGGGAATGTTTATAGTTTGAGTAGGGCTCGGCAAAACAGAATTAGAGAATATTTGCAAGATAATATTAATTGGGATATGTAAGAAAAAACAAAGAAAATAAGGTTAGTGATACAACTACTTGTTAAGACCTGCAAATATGTTAGTAAACATTTATAAATAAAGACATTATCGTATTCTAAATATATTAGAATTCTTTGGGTTTTCTAATTCATTCTTCCTAGAACAAAATGGTCTGATAGGGTGCCTAAGAAACCCTCTACCCTAGGCCCAAGAGCAGTACACCCCTCTTCGCCCCATGTGGCCTCTTGCCATCCATATGGGGTGGTGTGCCTAGTGAGGCGTCCTATGACTGTTCCCCTCATGAGAACCATTATTGCTTAATCAATCATCATGTTGGGAGGTTGAGGGTGCAACGACAACAAGTTGTCCTAGAAATCACTCTGTTTAAGCCCAAGGGTAGCCTTACAAGCTCCCTTGGCCCACATGTGGCAAGCCTTAGCCATCCACCATGGGGTGGTGTACTTAGAGGATGATCCCAACGTTGTTTCCCCTCCTTGTAGGCCCTCAACTCCTTTATCACTACAATCAGACTAAGTTACTGATTCGTTTTTGGATTCGGGTACAGGTACGAGGATTCGGCAAAATTTTTTTTTGGGGTTGGGTACGGCAATACAAAAAACATGTAATAATGAGAAATATATACATATTTGCAGTAGTAATTAAGTTCAGAATACACCACCATATTAATAGTCTAATAACATAGCAAAAATACATCACCACTTTTAGAGTCACTAAGTCAAATATTAAAATATTAGCGATTACTTGAATGTCATGATATAAAATTATAAATTTAAGTTCGAACATAAAATGTCAAACGTTTACAATCAGCCATTATTGATCAATGATCAATCTGAATCATATGGGTCATCAAACAAACTAGCATTATTAGATGCTACATTTTGTGTAGAACTACAAATAGCATTCGTGGCGCTTGCCCAAGCATTGCCACTAGCAGTAGCAGTAGCACTGACACTACCACTCTCATGATCAGTGGCTGCTTCAGGCTCATAATCATCATCAATATCAAGTGCAGCTAAGTGACTTGTGGAAGCATCCAAGTCAAGCTGCTCTGGCTCAATATCCCACCTCCTTGTGTCTCCTTCTTTGTAGGAACTTTGCTTGTGTGTAAGGAGGCGCAAGTTTGAATGCACATACACCAAGTCCTCTGCCTTTTTTGAATGCAGCCTATTGCGTTTTATTGAGTGGATGAAGGAGTATGTGCTCCAATTCCTCTCAGAAGAAGATTTACTAGCAACCTGTTAAGACCAAATTAAATAGTTAAGAGTTACAAAATTTAACTAAACAAAATTATTAATTAATATAAATTATAAATTAAAATTAAAATTACGAAATATAAAACTTACTTGGGATAAGATTTTTATTGCAATTGGTTGGAGGTGCATGTATTCTTGCCCATGGAAGTATCACCAACTATGAGCATCCACCCTGTACTTGTCTCGAAGATCATCAAGATTCTGATCAACACTATTGGAGCATGCAAAAGCCATGAACTCAGCCCTCACTCGATCATGGCGGTCACGATCAGTGAAGAGTCTCCGAAGTGCTGCCTTGTACCCTTGAGCCACTTCAACATCCCTATATGGAGCAACTCTTGATGAAGTAGAAAGAATCTCAACACTATAATATTTGGGACTCAATGCAAAAGCAAGAAGATGCAATGGAGTGGTCATTTTGTTTCATCTATCAACCATGATTTCCTGTAGCTCTTTGAAGAACTTTTCATCAAGATCTTCCTCTTTTGCATTGATGATGGTTTTCATCTTCTCAATCATTGAGTTGATACCATCATATACTTCTCCCAAACAAGGTCTATCCATGTCTGTGTAATGGATCATGTTCAGTATAGGCTCAATGAAATTGACCAGGTACTCAACACGATCCCACCAACAATCATCTAGGATGCTTTGCCTAACCCTATTTGCCCTTTCACTGCTAGATTGCCTCCATATGGTCCAATTAGGTCTGATTACCATGGCACAAAGTGCCTCACGAACCTTTATAAGTCGTCTCAACACAATTGTGTTGGAGCCAAAATGGGTCTCTGCAACCTGTTTGGAAATCAAAATTAAAATTAAAATGTAATTTAAATTTACAAAATCAAAATTTAAAATTAAAAGAAAACTAAAAATTTAAAAATATTGAGAATTAACTTACCTTCAACAATTCCAATTTTGAGAATTGTCTAAATATTCCTTGTGTCATATGGTGGTTGCTGATAAACATTTGGATGTCTTCGCCCTCAACATACACCTGTTTGATCTACTCAATTTTGGATCCAATTTTTTGTAGCATTAGATTGAGGGAGTGGACAACACAAGGTGTCCAAAAAATGTGTGGATACTTCTCCTCAACCAATAACCCAACAGCCCTACAATTTTTGGTATTGTTGGTTACAACTTGCACAACATTTTGATGGCCCACTTCTTCAATAGCTTGGCAAAGGATGTTAGCAATAAATGGACCATCTTTCACCTGTCCGTCACAATCCATTGCTCTAAAAAACATTGCCCTTTAGGGGACACGAGAATAACATTGATCAATGGGCGACTTTTTGCATCTTTCCATCCACCAGAAACGATGGTCACCCCTGTTTCGATCCATGAATCCCTTATGGGGTTCAAAGAGTTTGCTACATGTTTCACCTCTTTCTCCAATAAGGTGCAACACACCTTATCAAAACTTGGGCCCTTATACCCCTTTGGAGCCTCATTAATAGATTTCACCATTTTTTGCCAATATGGTGAACGGACAACGTTGAATGCCAATCCATTGGCATAGACACATCTTGCTATGTCTTGATCAACAATTTCTCTTGCCTCATTCTGAAATGAAGCTTCCAACGGTCCCTTGGATCTTTTATTTGATGAGGGCACGGTTTGCTCTTGAGGGATGTTCATAAATGGATGGCTTTCTATAGGTGGAAGATAAGTAGGTGGTGTAGGGGGTTTCATGGATCGAGATCCTTTCCTCAAAGGATGGCTTGTTTTAAGACTACTAACTATTTTCTCTGCTTTTTCTTGCTCAGCAATATATTTCAACACTACGTCATCTGGAAGGCCTTTACCGTCACCTTCTGGAGGTCCTGGACAAGCTTTGATGCCAGTATCAGAGATCTTACACAAGTGGTCCTTCACTTGACTGTATGAGCTTGTATATTGAACTTTGCGATGACTACAAATCCAAATAAATACTCCACCACCTAGACATTGTTGAACCATTTCTACATATTTCCAAAGGGGAGAGGTTGCATTTATTTTGAAACGAGATTGGGCTGTGGTGTTAGAAGCGGATGCCATTGTAATACCTAAGGCACACATATTGAAATAATTTTGGTATTGAAATTTGAAACTAAAAAACTTAAAAGAATGAGAACAATCAACAAAACAATAAAAACAAAACAAAATAGTTCATTTGTTAAAAAAAATGTAAGAAAAAAATAAAAAAAACTTCAAAGAAACCTACCTCTTTTGAACAAATCTTGCTCTACGATCTTCTTGGCAATGAACGGAGACTTGCAAGTGCTTAGGAATAGCACAACAATCAACTTTGAACAACCAACGATCAGCCTTCAAGTCTAATCAAGCTTGTGTAAGCAAGAGAGAAAGTTCAGCAATGGTGGCAAAAAAACTTGTTTTTCATTCACAAATTGTTAAATGAGATTGTTTTTACGTATTTAGTGTGTTTGGAGGCCAAAATTAGGGTTGCAATGAATATTAAATTATTGAGAAGTCAACATTTGGTTAAGAAAATGATTAAAAAATGCTTAAAAACCACTTTATTATGCGGACTGGGCATTTTGACGTGAAAATACGTTGTGGATTCGGCTTGGATTCGTCACACCATATCTTGGTCGAATCCACAGTCAACCAAAGAATCCAGCTCGAATCCGTAGTCATTTTTTCGAATCCTGGTTGAATTTTGAGCCTACCGTATCCGAATCATGAATCCGTATCATATCTGGGCTCTTATAGGGATGAATCGGTAACTTAGCAATCAGATTATCAAAATGCAGTCCATATTTTAATCTTACATATTGAATCAGTCCATATAGAGATCAACAATACATACACCATTTCACATTTAGCAATATAGGGAGAATCAAATTTGTGCAGGTATTTGTACTTACCTGGGTGTGATCTGCAGGAGCTTTCCTTGATTCTTACAATCACCATGTTGGCAAGACTGCTTTCCGTTCTTCCTAGCCGCGATGTCTCCCTTCCTTATGCTGTGTTTCGATAGATTGAGAGATTGCGATTTTCTTCAGCATTGTCCGGGCATGCAGAAATGTAAGTAATATTTTATTTTCTGATGTTCGATGCCTTCAACCTTGCATCGACCTTTCCTTTATCCCTGCTGTGGTGGACGTGTCTCTTCATAGAAGATTCGCTTTGTTTGGCTGAATCGATGCATACACAGGTCGGCTTCCTTTGGGCTCGACCCCTAAATTTATTAGTTGCTAATTTTATAGGTCGGTTTCCTTTGGACCTGTAGGGTATTTATACTTATAAATTGCATATATCATCATTATTTGAATCTTATCATGTCTAAAAGAATAATGGTTAAATTGGTAATTATAATATAATTATATTTAAATCGTAATTACTCATATTTAGATTTTAATTATCTGTATTTTAATATATTTGAGGCTGCCATCTCTCAGGACATGACAGATCTCCATCTTGGACCTCCGCCACATTCTCCCTAGCGACCACAAGCGCTTGCGCCTTCAAACAAGTCTCATAGAGTATATCAAGGGGAAGTTTATCCTTTTCTTCAACCCATTCACTCAGTCAAACATCCTCCTCAGAAAAAAAACATTGGAATCACCACCCTCTGCATTGTGTGAGTCTGAATTGTGTACGTAGGAAAAGAAATTTGCTTTTTCTGCTAGGGTTTTTACATTCTTCATCAGTAAGTTAGCAACAAACTGTTTATGAGCAGAAAAAATGGATTCTTCATCCTCTGCAAACCATTTGTTCACCCAAACATCTTCTTTAGTGAAGGAAGCATTAGATTCGCCATCGTTTGGATCATCAAAGTTGGAATTGCCATCGCTAGAAGAAGATTTTGCACTCGCCACTTCTAGGGTTTGTGCATTCGCTGTTGCCATGAATAACATAGGTTAAAAAGGGAAAAGCATGGCAAATTTGAAGGACGCTAAAATAGTCATAGAAATATAGGGAAAAGACAGCAAAAAAAGTTAAAAAATAAATCTTTAGGGGATTATAGGCAAAAACCAGTGCCCATGTTGAAAAAATTGCCGGTTTTTTCAATCACATTCGAGTTAAATGTGGGTTTTTCTATGAGAAGCAGGTTTTTGCCAATTTGAACCAGTTTGGCTTGTGTTTGACCGGTTTATGGAAATAATCAGGCAGCCTGGGTTAGAATGGCATGATTTGGAGGGTGGGTACATTTTAAATATGGGTAACCGTGTGTTTTTCCTGTTTTCTGTTACAATAGTTTAGTTTTTTCCTCTTGAATCTGCATGAGGAAAAATAGATTTTAAGATCAAGAACAATTAATCATATTTGTCTTGGTAATTTTATCGGCTTAAGTTTGCAATGGATTGTTGCATCTGATCAACAGGACATTTCTTTGTTTAGTGAGTTGTTTTTGATGGTCATGGATGTGAGGATTGGTTGAGTTGTATGTTACTAGACACTGTGGTTTTGCAAAATCTTTGTTAGCTTAGTTTCTGTGTTGAAGTTGTGCCACACACTCCTTTGTTCTTGAGCATATGCCTACTTAGCTTAGAGTTTCTGGGTTTGACCTTGTAAGTATTTTTCCATCACATTTGGTATAAATTTTTGTTCCTTATTTCCATATATTGATCTATTGTTCATTCAAATGGTTACACATACACTCTTTTGAAGTTGTCTGTTGCCTTTTATTCTTTGATTTTCTTTTACAATTTATCTCAGGTTCTTTTTATGGATCTTTATTGTTATTTTCATTTCCAATTTATATTTTGACCAAGAAGGTGGTTTATTGTTCTTTTTCTCACTTCTAGTTTCTTGGTTCTCCAGACAACCTCCTTCCCTTCATCTATTTAGCTAACAAGTTTGCTATTCTCCATTATTTTTCTCTTCCCTGGCTATATGCATCCTGATGATGGATGACAGAGTATGATCTGAAATGTTTTTTGATGGAAAATTGCTTACACGGTCAAATACAGAAATTACAAGCCGATATTGTGGACTGTGGTAGTTTTATGTCTCTCATATATCTACTTCTTCACAGTCCCAATAACTTCTTTTGGTTAGTAGTGGACATTGCTTATATTTCTGTATCTTTTTTTCACCTAAACTAAAGCGTCATATCTCCTTGTCACTTGAACTGTATAGACATTACTAAGATGAAAATCTAGATTTAAAAGTCTTTTAACTTCTGAAGCTCGAATCGTGATTTTCCATATCTTAGAATATGTGTCCGGCAGTGGTTCTTTCAAGATTTAGATAGGTGGGGAGAAAATAGTATCCAAAGGGTGATTTTTCAATATTTTATAAATGAATTTTGCAGTCAGCATTTTAGTAATTGCTCAATCTGCTTTTTGAAACTCTGTGATCTCATATATGGGTTCTTACAGATTGATAGAGCAGAATTGAATATTTTGTTATTTCCAAGTTTTGTTCAGATTTCAGAATTATTTATGATGTGCATATAATATGTATAAATAGAATTTGGTTAGTATGTCAGCATTTCTACTTTGATACTCATTATTGTTCAACAGTTTATGAATGCTTTTAAAGTCTGCATCTTTTTAAATTCTCAATTCTTTATTGTAGGTTGATATGGGTTTGATTGATGACAAGCTAATATTTAGTCATTTTCTGAATATGAAATGGAATAGTTATAATGTGCATGGATTGTGACTAAAAGTAGTCGTCATTGTAATCTGTTTCTACTTTTAAAATGATAGTTAGAGTGGTCTCTTGGGTATTTGGTATTAATTTATTAAAGTTCAAAATGCGCTGAACTTCGAAATTTAGGGAGGCTGTTTGGAATAACTGATTGTATCTGAAGTAATTTGGCCATGTTTTGTGGGATGCATAATATCAGGAAGAGACAACTATTATTTTATTAATGTCTCTTTTTTGCAGTCATTGTTCCTGTGCTTGCTGTTGAAGTACCAATGCATAAATGATCTATTAAACTTACTTGATGCTCTATTTTGGTCTGCAGATTGAAGAAGCTCGAGCTAAAGTATCTGAAAAATCAACTAGCATGTATAATAGTGTTCTTGAGGCACATGAGCGTTTCAAGACATTGGAGAAAGATCTGAAAAATTTAAGCAAAGAATCTCAAGCTATGACAAAGGAGAAGGATGCTGCAGAGAAGCGGAAAACTGAAACAATGAGAAGGCATGCAAAAGTTGAACTGGATGTTAGAGATTTAGAAGAGCGAATCAGTGGAGAAGGACGAATGAAGGTCTGTCAATAAAACATCATTAAATTTGGTCTTTTGGTTGGAATTTTTGTATTAGAGTATGCATGATATCTCTCCCTATTATCTGTGCTTGTTTAATGTTCATTATTTAGGAAGATGTAGCAAAGGAGCTAAAGAGCTTGGAAAAGGAAATTCAGAAATCGAGAAAAGAACTGGAAAAGGTTAGGCCCTTGCATGATCAACAATTGCTTGACGAGGAGGAGATAACTAGGGGGTAAGGTGACAATATGTTTAGGTGCCTTTTTCCCTGCTCTTTCAATTTCCGATGATTACTGTGTGTTCATGTTAATGTCAAACAATAGTTGCTAGAATTCTGGGAATGATCCTTAGAGTTATGTGCTGGGGAGATTATCTGTAACAGAGTTCTAAGCATGAAAGGAAGTTATATATTGTGTCCATTTAAATTTAAGATTGAAAATACATAATTGATTTGAAATTTTTAATTTTCTATGCCAAGTGTAATTCTACTGTTGTGAATTTTTTTGAATTATAACTATAGCATATTTGTATGAGGGGGAAAAGGAAATGTTTAGGGAAGCTGAAGCTGCATAACTTTTAATGAGGTTTGACATAGTTTTAAAGAAGTTCTTTGGGAAGAACTCAGACTTATTTTGTGAAATTTGGTATTTCCGATCCATTGACTGCCAAAACTGTTGACATCAATGGATATACTGTGAACCCTTTCACTTATCATGAAGTTCAAAATGGAATTACACAAGTTTAATTCTGTTTGTGCAAAATATGACTTTGTATTTAAGTGTCGAAAGGGCAGATTGGTTTAAATTCAAAGTTTGTACTTCATCTGCCTAATATAAAAAAGTTTTCAGAAAACCTACAATTAAGTCTTAAAATATACTTCTAAAACATGACTTAAGTTATGTTGGAGTCAAGATGTGAATTAATTGGGTTTCTTGACATGAAGACCTAAGGTCGGCAATTCTCTAACTAAATTGGTATTAGGGTACAACAGTGATAGACGTTACAGGTCAAACGTATTCATGAGATAACTGTGAAAAAAAAATTGCGGAAGTTTTTGTGAAACGTTCAACCAACCACTGTAATGTTGTTTAACAAGTAGTGAAAATAAAGCCTCTTTGAAAGTAAATGGACACCATTGACAAATGAGGAGGTAATTCAAACCTGAAGAAGTATCAGAGTTATGCTTGGGCACACATTTGCTGAACTTATTTACTGTCGTTGATATGAAGTTTTTGAGAGTACTTGGAGAGAGGCAATCGTAAACAAATGTTGCAGAAGGGGCTTTCGGAAGGACTTGTTGACCATTGACCACATTTTTACATTTTAAGCTATTATTGAGTAGGCTCACTGATGGGAGTATTTTGTTGCTTTTTAAACATCAAAAAGGCTTTTGATTTGGTCTTGAGACAACTTATCCGTGAGTTACATGATATTGATGTCTCTGATTCCCTTATGAGATGGTTGTTGGCTGATTTTGGAATTCAGATTGGTTCTATGACATTGTGAAGAGTACCATTTTAGCCAAGTAGAGTTTCCCTCTTTTGTCAACACTTTTGTTATTTACAAAGTCGATCTTGAGAAATTTATTTTGAAACATACTCACATTGATGATGATTGTATATTACATCATCTTTTGATTGCTATTGTTTTTTTTATTGATTGTCCTTCTTTCTCACTGTTTCTGTGGTTTACAAAGACAACATGATGCCCTTGTTTATTTCTGTGAGCTTTTGGCAAAGCTTACCAAAAGTTCAAAACAAGAGTATTGTCTTCAACATACTTTTTTGATTTTCCAAATTTCCTATGAAAAGACACTTGTGGAGATCACAATCACTGGCACCTACTTGGGAGTCTAGATTTGAGGACTGTTTTTAAGTGTGAAGCTTGCCTTGAAGTCTCATCTTGGCAAGGGGCATGTCTCAATTTCTATTTTGCTTCTTCCAGTGCATGGCCATACCATGGTTATTCATTGCACAAAATGGGTATGGATAAATGTATAAATATTCAAGTACCACAAAACACCTCTTTCTGCAGCAGAAACAAAGAGTGGAATGCTTATCTTTGGCATATGCTCTTGGGCTGTCTGTATGTTTTCTTACACAACTTTGATGGTTTGGTGATACCCTATCTTCTCCTTTGGGCTGTTTTTTTCTTTTTGTAGACTCAATGAACACCTTCTTGGTACTTTTTCCTCTATTGAATGTTTGAAAGGCCATCCATTTTTTGGAATTGCTTTGCATTTACTTTTGTAATGGTGGAGTAGTAATATGAGATCTTCTCTTTCATGGATCTGTTGTTCTTACTTTGGAAACTTTGCTTTGGCCCTTTGAACTATTGCAATGCTACCTTTCTTTTCATTAGAAACTTGTCAATTCTTTGGAGACTTCAATTCCTCATTATATTTTTTTGGAGATACTATCTTGAGCTTTTTCTCCTTTCAAGGTTGCCTTGCTTTAGTTATTTTGGAATGTTCTCCAACTTATTTGTCATCAAAATATCCTAAATCTGCATTTTGAGGCCTTGTTTCAACTTCAATAGGATTTATCATTCCTTAAACCTTTTCCATCATAACCTATCTTGAAAAACTACTTGGAACCCGTCACCTTTGTATCTTTCCCAAAGCTACCAAGGTCTCAATTAAAGCGAATGGAAGAAAGAGCATATGGTAGAGTAATTGCCATTCATATCTGAGTAATGGTTTGTGCATTCTTGGTAAAGGTTGGTCTCCTTTGTAATAAAGTTTTTTCTCTCTGCACACCTTCATCATCTGTTTGGAATGGTTCCAACATCTCATCTTTTGCAAGCAACTCCTATTGCAACTCTTCAGTGATACAGATAAAGAAATCTCCATGGCTTGTCGATTGTACTTCTTATTCTTGATTCATCATATAGAAGTGTTCAACATATTTATGGTTCTTTAATTTCCATTTGAATTTGCTGATTTATTTCTTCAGCTCTTGAAGCCTTCCTCTCTTCAAAGCTTTGTCCATGGTTAAGTTATGCAACATTAAAAGTCTACTTCTTTGTCAATTACCAAATATGGAAACAAATATATACAATTGAAATGTGATTGTAATATCCTTGCAGAAGTCACAAAGAAAATCTTTCTGCTACCATCTCATTTGTGATCAACATGGATATTTATATGCATGTGTTCATCATTATGTGTCGTTTGCAAGCTCTATGCCATCGAAACAACAACCAAATACTGCAAATAGATTTTTCCTACAGTTGTATTACAGCCATCTACATGCAATTGTATACTTGACTTCATTCAAATCATATTGTCTACACCTTCTATGTGACTGCCAGCATTTTACTTTTTGTCTATAGCAGAAGAACAAAAGTACAACAGCGAGTATTGTAGTCTTTAAGTTCTGAGGAAATTATTTTTCAACTTCTAATTGCTGTTATGAACAAGTGCCATGATTGTAATTAGTTGAACACATACTTCTTATTCACAATTGGTATGAATTTGCTCTCCTCATCTTGATGATGGATCATGTAGTGTGCTTTGAAACATTGATACAAAAACTCCTTGCAGTTTTAGTCCGGAAACATTTGAATTGACTATAATAGACTGTGGAAACATCATGTCTTTAATATACTTCTGTTTTCTTAAATGCTTGAGATAAAAAGTAGTTGTGTGCATAGTTCGCAAACTCGGACTAGAAGAGTACTTGGGAAAAGCTTGGCAAAACTTGGCACCTTAAATACCATTTAAATTTTTGAAAAAAACAATTTTTTTTTTTTTTAAATATAAAATTTATGCAAAATATAGCTACAAAATGTATCAAATGAGTTTGGTGGGGGTCTGTGGGCAATGAAGATCTTCAAAACCACACAAACCTTCATGGTGCACACCATTTTGATAATTTTTTAAAAGGAAAAAACCAATGATAGTTTTTGCATGTCTAACCCATGTTTTTTCCCTGAATTTGGACATGTTGCTGATTTAAATGGAAAAACTTGCTGATTTTTTGGCGAGTACTTTACAAAAACTCGAAAAAATTACTCGGCAAGTAAACAATAATAAAAATCACGGGTGAGAAAAATGGCAAGTATTCGGCGACTCATCGAGTATGCAAATTCTGTTTGTATGGAATAGAAGAAAGCAAGCAAATGGATCTCCACACACATAAAATAAAGATAGATACTATGATTTAACTTTTAAAGATCTATTGTGGAAATATTCTAGAAGAGGGAAGCTATGCTTCTTCATCTCCACTATCATCTTACAAGTTTTAACAAATCAACTATTTGATTTGAGACTTTACATGGAACTTAGGTTTGCTAGCATCATTATGATGCTTAATAGCTTACCTTGTTTTGGATTACTTTCTCATTGAACATGCTTGATTGCTTCTCCCTGTTCTGGCAGCCATCTTCTAACTAACAAACTTCATTGGAGCAGTTTTAGCTATGGTTTAGTTCACTTTTATCTTCTTTGAATTCTCTTGACTCTCTTTCCATGATCCTTAGAGGGGATATGATGCTAAGGGATGAGTAAATGAGTCGAATACCAGATTACAAATGTCAAGGAACTTGAATACCCTTTGCTTTATTTACGCTTTTTTGTTTGAAATGGATGAAATTGTCTTGGACATCTAGGCAAAACTGCTAGGCTTTAGGTTGAATCCATTTTGGCATATGTGAAACTGCAATGACACTATAATATTCCCCCTTAATTTTTTTCCGAAATTTATCAGAACAATATCAACACAAACACCATTGAATTAGCGTTAGCTCCAAAGATAACCAGCTTGGAAAGTAACCCTTCACCAAGAATGTTCACCAAGATCCCAATGTGGGCGAGGTGATAGCATATGGTGTCGGGGATTGTTAGCAATAGGAAAGAAATACAAAGCTGCTAGGCGGCTAGCCGAATATGAATGATAAGTAATGCTGGAAATACAAGTAGGCGGATAAACGACCATGAACTTGACCACTTATTCAGCGGGAGCATTTAATTACAATTATTATAAGGCGGCAAGCCAACCATGAATCCACGCTACCACTTATTCAGCGGGGGGATATTTGAACAATATGTGCTGAAAGTAATATAAAAACTCAACCACTTCTTCATTGCGAGCAAATACAAAATGTAAAGTGCAGAAATATTAATCCGATCAGTAATACTGAAAATCAGCATTACAAAATATAGCTTTAGCTGCAATAGAAAGGATATATTCATAGCAATAGATAATCAATGTGCTGGGCAACCATCTCCAATATCAAATACATGATAATCAAGCATGAATATGAAGATTAGATGAAATATATCAGGTCTGATATAAAATAGCAGCGAACAGAAAATCAGACCAACAAGTCCAGAATTTACCAAAATGCTCATATTTCTCTCTAAACACCTTCGATGAAGATGAAACTGAATGCAAACGGAAGCTAGGAGCTAGGCGATCAAGTACCAATGGATAAATCATGCCAAATATCTCTAGATTATTTATGCACGCTTTGCAAAGCAGTCACAGTGAAACCCCAATCTCGAAGAAGGGGCGACCAGCTCTAGAAATTCAAAGACACCACCAAAAATTCCAAAACCTTGTGCAAAGGGTTGCCCAAGCAAGGGAAGAACATAGAGCCAATACGCAAAATGAAAGAAAATTCGCCCATAGAGTTACGAATGAAAACATGCTACAACCACACTCGAATCAGCAACATTAAAATCAGATTATACAATAGCAATCTGAATTTGGAAATAAGAAATAAACTCAATCTGCACTCCTGGATGAAGCACAGTCTGCAGAATCCAGCTAGGTACTGTCTTGCAAGTACGAAACTGAATGGATGGAGCTAGGAGGTATGCTTTCCTCAAAGTGAGAGCTCTGAATTCATTTCAGCGACATTTCGATACAATAAACAAGAATGGATACCAAATGCTGGAGCAAGGCCTCTCTTAAATAGAACTTTGAGGTGACCCTTCAAATTCTTCTTTTCCCTCCAAAAGGGGACGCCCATCTCAAGTTTGCATTTTTTTAATTTTTAAAAACAACTTTTATCTCCCCCCCCCTAGGCATCCAAGGAACAAGGCACATAATTCAACATTTAAATATTTAACTCTTCCCATGAGGTGTCCACTCCAAAAGCCCACCTTTTAAAACATCAAGTTAGTAAACTAGGCCAAGGGGCCAAAGAGATATTAAAATAATAAAATGACTTAATGAATCCTCAAATGCCAAAATGGGCAAAAAAGTGCCAAGGACCAAAATACTCATTTTGCCCTGCCCAAAATAGAAAACACTCTGAATTGCTGAACTACTGCCAACCAGAGCACTGCCAGAAATAGAACTTGCTAAAAATAGCATATTGCTAAAAATAGCAAGTTGTTCCAAACTCATTTTAACTATATTCGGAGCAGCCGTCGAGACTTACTAAAAATAGTAAGTTTTGGGAAAGGTTGTCAAATGTAGATGCATGTTACACTATTTTGCAGCTTTTGGAAAACCCAGAAAAGCCCAAAAACCTTTTTCGCATGTAAAGTATCTGCCAGAAACACATGTCATTTTCATAACATGCATGTCACCACATCCTGAAGCTCTCCAAAAACCCAAAAAGCTCCCTAAAGCTCACTTCCAAACTCTTGTATGCAAGCCTTCAAAAGCTCATCTGAAATCTCCTACAAAATAGGAGACCCTAATTTGCACTTCTGACTAGCCTACGGGCCTCCGGAAATAGGCTATCAGTCACAGAAGAGCGTAAGGCTAAAATGGGGACATTATAGACACATGCAACCACAATGACAAATGCACAACCGTCATTGGCACAAATGAATTTTCCATGATAATAATGCAACCAACACCTTGTTATAGGCGGTGATTTTAACTTCTAGCAGTCTATTAATTAAGAAGTACAGCTGATCAAATCAATTAGTTGAATTATAATGATTTTCATAATCCAATTGAGAATATACTTCCCTAATCCTAAGAATTTTGATTCCACAAGAGGTCAAGACATTGAAAGATAAGGATTTACCTTTTATCTTTTCTTATACTCTCTTCATCCCCACTTGGTTAGGAAAAATAGTTGCACTCTTGGAGTTTGTTGTTTCGTAGTAACTTTACAAAATTAGATTGGTCTTGGAGTCCCTTTTACCCCTTCTCGTGTTTGCCAACTAAATCTTATGTATTTAGTAGCGTCTTGGCTTGTTCTTGCATCCTTTGCTAACATGGCTTGCCCCTATGCGCAGTTGTGTTTTGTCCTTTTTGCACATCATTTGATTCTTGGGCCTTAATCCATGTTGTTAACTGTGGCCTAGGCTAGTTAGTTTAGCCTTTGTGTTCTAACTTCGATGCTTTTAGGCCAAAGTGATGCATTGCCTTTGTAGATACTTGTTTCTAAATTTTAGTTGTTGGTCATATCCTTACAAGTGAAGAAATGTAGAAACCCTAGTTTCCCCCTGATATTGATTCTGACTGTGTTTTTAAGTTTTTCTGACGTTTTTGATTTTTTTGCAATTTTTGAGTTTTTGATGCAATAAATGAAAGGTACGGCTTTGCTAGAAATTAATATTAAATTCAATAAAAATGCTAGATCTTCAATATGCTTAGGAAATACAATAGAGAATGAAGGCGTTTCCTTATTTATTCAAATGATCTCAATACACAATGATCTGCTAACATGCAACAATAAAATAATGATTTTTATTTGTAAAAACCTGGTAAACCAGCAAGCTGAAGAAGGTACAGATTTGTACGGCTGAGTAAATAAATGCTCTTCTTCCACTGAATGATGATCTCTGATGATGCCCAATAAGAATGCGCCTAAATTGGAGAAGATATGAAGCCAAGAAGAGAGGCGTTTCTCCTTCCAAGCAAAAGACGGCTCCAGACAAGATGGTACGGCCTGGTACAGGTACGACCAGGTACAACAGCCTTTATGATTTGTACGGCCTCCTCAAATTAATGCCTAGGTCTCCGAATATGATGCGCCCAGGTAAATAGATGATCTCTGAATGAAAGAATAAGCTGAAGCTCTATAAATGAATTAACTCTGAAGATCAATGATTTCCTCTGTGTGAGAAAACCTCTGCTGGCAATAGATCAAGTGATATTTCACACCCTCTGAATTGCTTTCCGCTGGAGATGGCTCGTTCCCCAAGGAATTCGAGTTCAAACCCTAAGGTTCTGTGCTCAGATCAATTTGATTAGTTTCTCAAAATCCAATAATCACATAATGGCTCGAAACCCAAGGCAAATCCACTATTATGCTGAAAAGTGCGATTTCCTTAAGAATAGGGTTTTAATAAAATATTCACATTTTAATCTTTTAATTTCTCCATAGTCACAGCTGAATATTTTAATATAAATCAAATGTCAATTTTGGCCCCTTCAATGATGGCGCACCCCTCAATGAGAAATCACTTAAGTTATAAATTAATATTATAACTTTATATTATAATCATTAAATAATTAATATTTAATTAATGCAATTAAATATTAATATCTTCCTCGATACTCATCCGATGACTGATCCGTCTGATGCTGACGAACTCTGAAGTGATTCTGAATACTGCCAAAGCCATACTGCTAAAAATAGCAGGGGTCCCACTCTGCCTGCCAGGAACTGCTAAAAATAGCAATT